>OOFC01002141.1:0-11576 GCA_900323345.1 Pseudochromis fuscus | reverse complement strand
CCCCACCCCTCCTCATATAGACTAGCCTACTGTAAATACACTGCCCCATCCCCCCATACATACCCTGCACCCCCCTCCCCTTCTCTCATGCACACGGCCTGATGTAAACACATCTTTTACTGTTTTGTGACAGCACACCACACACAAATGCATATTAACAGCCAGGTTTAATTAGCAGCTGTAAAAAAGATTTCAGAGGTGAATCAATTATCAGAGGACGGAAATAAAAACCAAAGACAACCTGAAGGGCAGAAGAAGGAGAAGACACACACACACACTCTACTACTACTTTGGTCCTCACCATTTCATTAATGGATATGGTGATTGGTTTCACTTGTCATGTCTTTCCATGTCTGTGGGCTCTCTCCTTGAGATGATTTGCTGTGTATGGTAGCCACGCTCTTGAACTCAGTCTAGACGGGATACAAGGAGACTCGGGCAAAGAATGAAATAAAGTAGATGGGTATGTTATTGAATGTAATTAACTACGAAGGGGAGTGTTTGTCATTGAATTAAAGGACGTGTTCTGTGGCTTTAATGAGGAGGTTCGGCAGGTTCCTTGTCCAACAAGAAGCGCGAGACAGAAGATGTTAGGATGAGTTATTAATTAAAAAGGAAATTAAATATGATCTCTAAATAAACAGGCATTTATATGGCCTCAGTTTTGTTCTGCATTTGTTGCAGCTTCTTATGTGTGTTGAGCTGCGAATAAACTCTGTGACAAATGGGGGAGTATTGACTGTCCATTTGGCTTTGGCACCTTCTCAACATATAGGGTAACAGTTGCCTTTCCCCTAGTTTATGATGGCTGAGTAACCCCTCCAGCTCTCACACACACACACACACACATCCCCCTCCCGCAGCCTCAGGGCCCTATATCGCATGGGTTGCCCCACACTGGGAGCAGCTGTGAGGGAGAGAGGTCAGTGTCGAGTTATACACCCTGCAATAGACCGAGTAGCCCCTCACCTGTTACACTACAGCGCCCTGAAATCCTTCCTTTGAGACACAGCAGTGCACTAGTGCTCCATTCTCCATGGGTTTTATTCACAATATTACATGGTGCACGCTTTAATTTAAGAGTCAAACTTCAGCAGCCGTGCAAGTTCATTGACTAAAATAACATCCTCATCTTCTCACTCTCTCCCCTCCTGTATGTCCCCAGGTGGCGGTGAAAGTGATCGACAAGCGAAAGGCCAAGAAGGACTCTTATGTTACCAAGAACCTGCGGAGGGAAGGCCACATCCAGCAGATGATCCGCCACCCCAACATCACGCAGCTGCTGGACATCCTGGAGACGGAGAACAGCTACTACCTGGTGATGGAGCTTTGTCCCGGCGGGAACCTGATGAACCGCATCTACGACAAGAAACGGCTCGACGAGAGGGAGACCCAGAAATACATCCGACAGTTGGTGCTCGCCGTCGAGCACCTGCACAGGGCGGGTGTGGTGCACAGGTAACCAATAAATAAAATAACCTACTTAAAAGCAATTTGTAAAAATGCCTCAGGATGTATTGATAATTTGCCATCCAGAGCATTGTTCTGTTTATGGGTCAAAGCTGACTAAGATATGAGTCAGACATGATCCTCTTTCTCAAAGTGTGGGTTAAGACCTTCTTGTGCACAGTACTAGTAATCCATAAAAACGGATCTGTCTGCTCCATATCTGCAGTGTAATCATATTAGAGCACAATTACATTAAAACAATTATGTACTGTGAAGTATTTGTCATTCAAGGACATTTATCTTAAAAATACTCTTGCATATTGTGAAAAAAAATTAAATTTAGTGGAAAATTATAAACGTATATTCTGCATCTTCAAATAAAATTTCATATGTACATTTCACAGGGCTCTTCTTGGGAGTATTCAATTCTTTGTTACTTTAGCGTGAGAACTAAATGTCTATCATGGTGAGATGGCCCATGTTGATAACCGTGTAACAGGATTTCTGAGACTGGGGAAGGATCTAGAGGCACACAATAGACTATGAAAATCAACCAGCATGACCCACATTAGAGGGGTTATGTGTCGGATTTTTAGGGTGGGGGGCCGATTCTCATTGACCTCCACTTTGCATTGTATGGTGACAACAATTTAGGTTATCTAACGTAAACACTGACTTTGCGGGCACTGACATGTCTTTTGTCTCTTTGTCTTACAGAGATCTGAAGATAGAAAACCTCCTGTTGGACGAACAGGACAACATAAAGCTCATAGGTAACACAAGAGCCTCTTTTTTTCCTTTTTCTGTACAATGTTCAAAAGGTTATAATATACATTTAATATAAATTTATTCATAAGGGCATACATCTACACAGCAAACAAGAATAAAATTAAGATAATACTGTCTACAGCAAAGTGCTTAGTGCAATTTAATATCTTTTTAAAACCTTTACAAACTCTCACCATAGAGCTAATTTGCTTGTGTTTGTGTTTAACACCGTGATGAGGCAGTGTGTTTAATGGGTAAGCTGAAAAGACCGTAATAAACCCAGAAACAACACTCACCCCACCTCCTCTGTCCCACCAGATTTTGGCCTCAGTAACTGCGCTGGTATCTTGGGATACTCAGACCCCTTCAGCACCCAGTGTGGAAGTCCGGCTTATGCCGCTCCAGAGCTGCTCTCCAGGAAGAAGTACGGGCCAAAGGTGGACGTCTGGTCCATGTGAGTCAACTTATTCTTTTTTTAAAGAAATCAAATTAATTGTTTTTAAACATCAACAAATATATATTATTCGTTAATTTTCATTAGTTGTAAGTGTGTACTTTTGGGTCTTGCAGTGGTGTGAACATGTACGCAATGCTGACTGGGACTCTGCCGTTCACTGTGGAGCCATTCAGCCTTCGAGCCCTGCACCAGAAGATGGTGGATAAGGAGATGAACCCTCTACCTCCCTCGCTCTCTACTGGTAAATAATAATGTAATGTGTGTATACCTGTTGTGTGTCAATAAATCATAGAAGACAGCAGGTCGCTTTATTAAAAAAGTACGACTTTATCAATTGTTATTCACAGCTCGCGGTCTTAAAATATTTCACACAAAATATTGACTTCTAATCTTGACCTTGATCTGAGCAGCGATACGCACGTGAACCAAACTGAAACAATGAAGGCTTTTAACAGTTTGCATTCCTGAACAAAACAATGCATCACACACAACACGTGAGGACAAAATTTGCATTAACGAGACATGTTGGCTGCTTTGGGGTAAACAGATGTAGTCACCAAACTTTAATTGTGTGGTTGTCAGATCCATCCATCTCAATATGCAAATTAAGATTTTTTGAAAAGGCTGCTCGTTCTGCACGTGTAGTGAAAAATCGGTAGACAGGAAGAACAGGTGTGCAACTCGCCTCACTGTCGGATCTTGCACTCTGTTGTCTTTCCTCCTCGGCATGTCACAACAGTATTACCTGCTAATATGCAAAGCAGGGGTTGGCTCAACCTGCTTGAGTAAGCACCTATTTTCCAAGGTAATTATACAGAAAGGCCATCCTATCTGATTTAATAATAGAATGAAGGTTGAGAAGAATAAGGAGGATGCGAGCCAAGTTTGTGGTTTTTTGGCATGAGCACCAAGATAAGAGTACGTGACTGAGACTTGTGATGACATGCTTTAAGGCTGAGACTCTTTTCACTTTATGCCGTCAGTGTAGTCCTCATGGCAGAATATTAATTTTTATTTTCACCCTTTGTTGTCTCAGCTGCCATCTGTCTTCTGAAGAAACTTCTTGAGCCAGACCCCAACAAGCGCCCAAATATCCATCAGGTGATGGCGGACTCATGGCTCCAGCTTGCCAACAAGAACACAGGGGCACCATACCTCAACAGGTAGATACACACTTTTTTTTTCTTTTTTTTTTAACCCATTTCTATCCTGAATCTTTTCATTTCCACATTAAATTTAAAGCGACACAAAACATTAACTTTTTCGCTCTCTGTCCTTTTTTGTGTTAAGGATCCACATTGAAGAAATAAACCACACTGTGTTACTGCACATGACCGAGAAGATGGGATACAAGCATAGTGAGGTGCTCAGTGCTGTCCTCACCAATCGCGCCTGCCACACTTTGGCTGTCTATTTCCTCCTCAACAAGAAAATGAAGAGACTCTCTAAAGAGTACAGGGTAAGGAGATTGTTGATATCTAATGTCTGATGTTAGCGAGTTGAGGAACAACCTGAACCCAACAAATTCTTCTTTAGCACCTCAGTCCTTTTTTTTTGTTTTAAGTTCACCTATGTCTGGTGATGAAACAGGAAGTATAGGATGATGTTTTAAATGTTCTTTACTATGTCTGCCTAGGAGATGCAGTTCCAGGAGAAGAAGAAAGGAGAAAAGCAGAAAAATGAATACTTTCAGACCCAATGGAGGAAGCATGTGGATAAGCTCACCATCCCCCCGAAGCAGACGCCCGTCTACCTGGCAGTGAGCAAGGGGCCCAGCAAGGAGAAGAAACACCGAACAGGTGAGGATTTGTTCAGTACAAAAAAAAACTTTCTTCAAAAACTAGAAATTTAGACACTTGTTTTTAAAAATTACAATTATATTTATGTTTGTATTTTATTTACTTTTGTCTACACAGGGTAGGTTGACTGAGAATGCATGTTCATATACTCCAACGACCTGTTTCACACATACGTAGTTACCCAGTCATCCCTCCATCCATCCATCCATCCCTCCATTGTTTGTCTGTCCATCCATCCATCCAACCACCCACCCATCCATCTGAGAGGAAACATCCAGGACAGCTTGCCAGTCAATCGTGGGGCAAAGACACAAATGTTTTTTTTCTCTTAAATATAATATACCTGTTGAAAGTCAAATGATATGACTGTGAAAGCATAGTACAGATGTAAGTATTTAATTTGCAATTCAACTCATTTGAACCTGGCAGCAGAACAACAGCAATTAAATGTTCTTTCTCAATGGGTGTAGGTATCCATAGGCTGGTGTAGATGCAGCCAGTTAGGAGGGGCTCATGTACAGAATGTTCTGTACTTTCGCACTTTGTTGTTAGGACCTTCCTTGTGGTTATGAGGAAATGTCCTGACTTGACATATAGAATCTAGACATATGGGCTACCGGCCAAAAATATCAGACGCTACAGCTTCAACCTTTCACACTAGTTGTGCCTGCAGCAAGTTGAACATTACATTTTGTACTTTTTTTACTTAAATGTGACAAACCATTTTTTTAACAGTTTTTCTCATTTCTTTCTCAGGTCTTTTGCGTGCCATAACTGGTGGCCATCGTAATTCACCTCTGGCGCCGCCCGGCACCGTTGCTTCCTCTTCGATGGAATATCTAGAAATCCATCCGCTATTTCCCAACACCCCCCAGCAACGGAGGCGCCTGGCCACCCTGCCACAAGTCAACACGAGCCCCGAACACAACATTCCCGCTCCGCCAGCACCGTCACCGATCGGCATGCATTCCTTCGGCTCGCTCTCCAAAGCCGAACAAATTGAAGACACTCCATCTTCACCGTGGTACAAGCTGACCAACGGGACTCTGTCTCCACCCCGCCACGTCTCTGCCTTCCAACCCGACTCCTCTTACTTGAAAAAGGCCACAATCCCCAGTCCCCCCGTCCTCATTGTCAACCCGCAGCCCAAGAAGAGCATTTCGTCAGATTGGGGCGGCTCTTCTGACACAAGTGGCAGCCCCCCCAGCACCATAGGCAGCCCCCCAGGTAGCTCAGCTTTCAGCCCTCCCAAGTCTGCCTTCAGTCCCCTCAACCCCACCTCAGCATTCAGCCCTCCCTCCAACAGTGGCAGCAGTGATCCCGAGAGCCCAACGCACCGCAGCAAGTTCCCCTCCATGGGAATCGGACAGATCCTAAAGAAGAAGGTCCAGCTGCAGCCATTTACGTTCCGACCAGAACAAGTCGTTGAGGAAGTTGTGTCCCCACCTCCCTATCCCATGCAGACTCTCCTGTGTGCTTCAGGTGCACTAAAGACCCTCTGCTGAGGGGCACACGATAAAAGAAAATGAAAGAAAAGACAGACAGAACTCAAGGCCCCTTTCAACCTTTTGTTTAAGTTGAAGAGGTCTTCCAGAGCGGCCTTTTGAACTATGAACTGTCCCTTTATTGTGACTGAGCCACTTTTCACCACAGTCTTGTTTTTAAAAAAAGAAAAGAAAAAGACAAAAGGGTGGGAATATAAAATATTATATCTCTTGTTACCACTCTTATTATGTAAGACGTGGTGACACCGAGAGGATGAGATTTGAAATAGATCCCTGAGCAATGACTAAACCTCGCTGTGTCCTAGATACAGAGTGGACATGGGACATCATGTAATATGGGCCTTGCCAACAAATGTACACACACATGCACATACATACACACAAAACACTGTATTATAGACCAAGTTAGAGATACTCTCTTATGTAATGTTTCTGTAATTGGTTACTAATTGAGCCGGAGGCTGATCCACACCAGCTAACAGACCCCAACTCTTCCCCTAACCCTGATTACATGTATAAATGTTGTGTCTCTGTGAAAACTCTGTATGATAGCCACTGACTTCCAGCCAGCTGGCACTGTATCCTAAATGCTGACTGGTTGAAGAAGCTCACTGCACTATTCTTGAAAACCAAAACCTATAGTTACAATGGTGTTTACCATCTCTTACCTCACTGCATTATTCATACATTAATGTATAGCAGCAGTCAGCTGTGACATGCTTGTGTGGATTGTGCCACAGCGTTGCAGTGTCTAGGCGTTGCCATTAGAATAAACACGCTGAACAAACCTAAGTAGGTTACAAGAGTAGCATCCCATTAATTTTTATGACCTGTCATTCAGCACTGGTAATAAATCACCACACTGTTTTATATAAAAATGTTACATAACCTCTAACCACAGAGAAACTGTGAACTTCTTTGGAGATACTTTCTCACAGGAGGACAAGCCTGTTTAATGGTCTTTTTAAAAATATAAAGATAAAAAAAAAAAAAGCAGAGCATCAAAAGCCTTATGAAAGTGGGAAGAAATGCTAATAGGATCACGTAAAATCCACGATAATAATTCACTTTCTTTTGTCTTAATGCTGTAGTTTGTGCAATAGTCTTAAATGTTAACTGCAATGATGAGTATTTGCCAAGAGCTCTGTGAGAGCGATTTGAAAATTGTTGTTGTAAATAAAAGTACAACTCCCGTGTTATTGTCACTTGCACCGTTCTGTACGGACGAAATTCTGAAAATGTTTATCAAGCTGACTGTTTGACACATTGGTTGACTCTACATAATAGGCTTCCACAGGCACACGAGGCTTCTCACTGTTACAATACTGTAGGATCTCTTCCTGTCCACATGAAAAAGTTGCATGAGTCAAACTGTACTGTTAACATCTGAATCTATGTCTTTGTACCTTTTTTTCCTCTGGTTGATACTGAGATTGATACAGACTCTGGGGGGGTCTTTTGTAAGATTTTGTAATGGATGGTTTTGTTCGAGTGTCAAGAGATTTCTATGCTGTATAAAGTATTTTAAATATTTATACTGAATCCTTTATGTGTCTGTCTGGTCTTTGAAATGCACCTGCTTACTGTCTGGCTTCGATCACGCACATCATGTGATCTGTGCACTCATGGCAAAACTTATTAGCTGAAAACATTTAAAAATTAATACACCTGAATTACTGCGATTAAGTGGGTAATTCCACTATAATCCACAGAATCCAATATTCTAGCTAATTTATGTATAATTTACATAGAGCCCGAGGTCTTTAAGTTATTCCTCGAGCTCTCGTCTCCTGGAGGACTCGTGGAAGATTTGTGCTGCCGGAGAATCTGTTACTTTACAACCTGAATGTGCCACTTGTCTCACATGCCTTATACATTTCCCACGGGACACCTGTGGTGGGTAAACACTCCCTTGCAACAGCTGAAGAATCCTTAGGACTGATGCACACACACACACACTGTGACCCCCTCCCTCCTCACACACACACAGTAGACACTAATCTACTCAACTGTGGCTCCCGTGTCCCCATAATAAACCTCTTTGGGTGACACTGCTCTGTCGAGACAAAGAAGAGGGGGGATCACCAGAGCTGTGGGACAAACACACACATGCACGGGACAACACAAACAACGATGTCCGATTAAATCGCTGTGGCTAAGCTGATAAAAGCGGAGGGGCAAGAGTGGCCCTGAAATGCATTAGAGCCAGAGCCTTTTGTTTATCAAAGACAGGCAGACAGTTAGTCAAAATCCCCGGGCGGTCTGGTGAGACAAACAGGTTGTGACCATGAACACTGTAGCTTAAGCAAATCAGAAGCATAGAAGAGGACAGGTCATAGCTGTTCCTAATGTTCAGGGCAACAGCTGCATAATATCAATGATAGCAAGCTCCAAAAAAAGACCTCTGCTGTAATTATTCTCCTCTTTGGATGATAGTGTTTATTAGATTAGATTAAATTAGATTCATGTTTATTATTGAAAAAGTACAAAAAAAAGTTTAATGAAACATATCAATCAAGTGTGAGACAGTGATGGGAAATATGAAATTTAGTTAAGGGTTACAAATTTAACAGCTGCTGTAACTGAGTGATTTGCTGTTTCATATTATTATAATTCTCATATCTTTGGGTTTTAGATTTTTGGTTAAACAAATTAAAGTATAGTAACCGAGATTTAGATTTAAAGAGATTTACATTAATTTACAAAAGAATACTGGAGAAATGTTGAATGAAAATGTGTTAAAGTTGCTCGCCGTGCCCGACTGCCGCTCGGGAGAGTCTGACAGCGGCGGCAAGTTATTCATCTGTGCTCAATCCCGGGAAGAATTAACGTAAGAAATCCATACTGACGAGATAAAGAGGGAAAATTCATTTTCCTTGACACACAGATTACTTCAAAATTAATCTGCACGTAAACAGGTCAAGTAACCATGATGAGCCTGTGATAAACAAACACCTCCCTCACCACTCGAACAGGGGTCATAAGTTTTGTTTGTTTGTTTTCATCATAAGTATTTTAGGGAATTGTTAATAAACTGGATTGTGACACAATTACATTGATTGGAAAAACAAAAAGCAGTTCCTGTGTTAGGCTTCTCTAAGAATTCATACAAAGAACAATAATTTTGATTTGTTGTTATTATGTTTACTTTATTTCAGAGAAAAAAAAAACAGCCGTTCCTGTCAGGTTTAGACACAAAATTAAACAATTATGCTTTACCTGTATTCAAAAATTGATAGGCGGGATGGTGATAGGCACAACACTACACCACAGCATCATCTGTTTATTAACTCTCTGGGAAAAAAAACAAACATATTGGAATATTAAATCACTGGAAATTATTTCTAATGCGTGGTCAAAGTGACCACTTAATGTCCAGCAGGACTTTATTTCTGTCAATCTGTTCAGGCTTAGATTCTGATGACACTAATCCTGTTTTCAGCCCCGTCCCCGTCACATATACGCACACACACACTCACACCAGGGTGTCACTGGGAACAGGACGAGCCTTTGTGTCTGGGAAAAACAGACGATTAACCTGCTGCACAGTGGTGGACACCGGTGGATGTTCACACTCACACAGACAACCTGAGCGTCCTGGTCCCAGCGTCACTGACCAGCGCTGCCTTTCCTCAGCAGCTCTCACACGGGCAGAGGACAATGAGGAGAGAGTGAGAGACGGGGCCAGACTACCTGGCAGACACCGTGCTACACAAAGACGTGGGGAGGAAATAAACAAGCAGATGTTTCTAATGAAGTAGGAGGCTTTGAGCACTCAGAGGGGATTTGGGTTATGCCGTCAGACGAGTCACTGACTGGCCGGCTATACCGTTCGATCACAGACACAGATGAAGGTGATTAATGAAACGAGAAGGCTTTGGCTCATCAGAGACTTTAACGGTTTTGCCACAGAGGAGCTGTTAGTAAAAAACTGACTTTGAACTGGGTTAAGTTTCACAAAGGCTCAGGAATCAGTGGGTGTGAGATGATCTTGAGATTAATTTGGGGAAACTCCCAGATGAAGGGGTTTACTAAGTGACCTGCCATCTAGTCTGTGCAACTCGGAGACAAAGACGACACCAAAGTGACTTTTGAGATATTGGTCAGGGCGTGTGTTGGACAACCATTCATTTGAGAAAAAGCTATGGTGGTCAGTCAGTCGGACAAAAGTTCAGCTGGGCTCTCCACCACATTTCAGGACATTATTTATTTCTTGTCTTTTTGTTTTTAACGCATAAATACTGATTTGATTATTTTAAATATGTTTGTATTATATTTACAGAAGCATAATGTAACTAAATCAACAATGAAATCTGACAAAGCACAATGTTGTCTGAGGACACAGTGGACATGTGGCCGGCACAGTGCTGTGGAAAATCAAGAGTTAACCCCGAAACTGGTCATAAAGCGTCTATGAGCAACTGGTGGGGTGTGGCTCTTTGTCAGGAGGAAAACCAAATAATACGGTGGGAAAGCAGAAAATTGGGAGTAAATAAGAACAAATAGAAACTGATTAAAATTGTCACTGCTGAAATGAGGTTGTTTTTCCACCTTTTATTTGACAAAACCCCAAAACACATGTGTCTAATTGTCACTTTCCTCTTTCCTCACCCTGAATTTATGTCTCTCAAACCAATAAAACAGAAACATTTTCCTTCTCACAAAATACTCCCTTTTTTACTCCGTGGAAAAAAAAACCAAACATATTTTCTAAGTTGGCACACAGGTGGCACTCCTTGAGATATTTTTTCCTCTCAAAAACAAGATCAGAAATTCAATCAAAGAGCAGAGCACAGCCAATGGGATCTCAGTGTCTGTGGCAAAAGCAGCATCAGTCTGCGTAACCATTGGTCCGCTGATTCACACAGGGAGGACTGTAATTGGCTGCCAGCGTGCCGAGGCTTCATTGCCTCCATGGCAACATTGCTTCCTTATTGCTTAGGGAAGGTGAAAAGGAGGGAAAGAGGGGAGGCGACTTTCGCTCAGACACTACCTCTGCATTATTCATCCTTTGTCCCCGAGTGCCTGTAGAGCGCGTGTAGATGTACTGACTGATGCCTGCGCGCGTTTCTATGTTGGTCTTGGTTTGGGTGGCACTGATTGGTTGAGACATGAAGGGTGAATGGGGTGAAACCGGTGCAATAATTGCACTCAGCAGTGCAATGCATCCAGCAACACTACGTCTATATATAAAACAGCTAAATGAGTTCAGAGGCCATTCAGTGAGCCATTCATAGAGACTTCAAACACAGCTACCGGCATTATAGCTTTTTAGCGCTCTGAATGGAAACAACAAACAAGCTAGGACATATTCTCCAAAATGAGTCTGGTACAGGGCGTAACTGCGCAACATCTGGACAGTCAACTGGCCGGCTGGGGTTGCATCATCCGCTCGCAGGATGCCTCATCCTTAAAGCGAGAGCTGGATAAAGACAACAACACCTCCACCACCACCACTAGCAGCAGCTACAACAGAAACCACGCGGTTTGTTTGTTGTTGTTGTTTTTTCCCCAACAGTTGAGAGTGGGGTGGATTAGAGGGAGGGGGATGGAGAAAGAGAGGCGAGGGTGGGGTTAGAGAAAGAAAAACATCACACA
>OOFC01002132.1:10416-22262 GCA_900323345.1 Pseudochromis fuscus | reverse complement strand
TGGGGGGGCGTGAGGAGAGCGGGGGATGAACTCAGGAATTTAAACTGGAGAAAGGGAAGGTGGGGAAAAAAGGTGAGACGCAGACAGGCTTGCCAGATAGCAGAGCATGAGAATTTAAGGGGTTTAGGAGAGGGTTATGTCAGGAGCGTTGGATGTGACAGAAAGTCTTCCCTCCCAAATCAAACATTCATTAGCCTGCTGTGGCTGCTCGCTTCCCTTCACCGTGGAAACACAGAGGTAAAGATGCAAATGGTGCCACGTTAATTAGCCTTATCTTTTACACCAGCAAGACGTAGTGCGAAATAAAAAACCCCAAACAAAACTGCTTCATCATCATCACTGTTAGCAAATGTAATGAGGCTTTTGTATGAACACTGCTCACATTTGAGCATCCTGAAGTGTGTGTTGTTGATGTAATCCTGACTAACGCAGGTTAACTTATGATGCCAACAGACATTTTGAGTCACAGTTAAAAAGAGATCCCACAAAAAGATAAAATCGCACAATGCTGATGAAGAGAACCCACGCTGTATTTTCTCTCTAACTGTCCATAAACTGAACGCTTAAGGATTTCTCAAGGTTAAACTGAGCAGTGTTGACTGATCAGGAACATTTCACCTGCCGTCCTCACTGCACTATGTGGAGTGTACCATAAACCTCATTAGTCTGTGCTGGGCTGTCCAATAGCTGCATGAATATAATTTTATTCCCTCATAAAGAATTAAATCCCCAGTCAATGTTGGGGTGGTTTGGCCTGTCTCCATCCAATAATGTAAAGCACTCAAGGCTTTTGATGAGCTCTGCAGATCAATCAGAGGTTAACAGACACTTCACATAAGCTGAGACCTACAATATGTCACGGGCTCTTTAACTCCCTGTAACTATTCATGGGGCACAGCTGGCACAAACACACAGAGAAACTATAAACTCAAGGAGCTAAAAGTCAGAAACTAACTTAGGAAACAAAGGATCCTTTAGTTCATTTCCTGCAGCATTTCATGAGCCATGAAGATTAGGCAAATTAGACAGAAAATGGAATAAAAGGCTTTGTCTGAGATGACAACAGTGTGGTTGTCTTGGTCCTTGTAAAACACGGTTGTGTGACATATGTTGGAAAGATACATGTGCAGAAGTAGAAAAAGAGAAGAAAAGCTCTGCATTTATTTCAAAAATGAAGAATCTGCTGAATGTTTGTTTTCTGGTTATTAACATTATTATTGTGGGGTTTTTTTTGTTGCTCAAGTATAAAATCAGATTGAAACAATTGGCAAATTAAACAAGTTTCAATTTCATTTGTCTCTCTCATTCTCTTTGGCTCAACTGTTTATGTAGCTTTTTGTTTTAATTAATCAAAAATCACTAGCATTAAATTACATTTTGCTTGTCTAAAAGCAATATTATTAGCAATATGGATGCAGCCAGAGCATTTTTGCTGTCAGAGTGAATGTTGGAGTTGATGTTGATGCTGCAGCTGAACTCTGAGTGTTTGGTTGTTTGGCCAGTGGAAAGTAGTGAATTGGAAACAGAGTCTTTGGGGAAAGTCAAACTGGACCAAGTCTCCAGCAGTTAATATGCACCTCTGTCCCAAAGACTTTCTGTGGCCTGGGAGACTGTGCATCTGTGAGACTGAGTGTCTTTTTGTGTGATGCACATGGGGCACAAAGAACCAATAGGAAGACTGGATCATGAGCTGATCAGTGTCACTGATGTGTTTGATGTTAACCCATGATGGCCTGGTTTATGCTGGAGTGCACAATAAAGGGATAAATGTCAGCTACCCACACAGCTTCTTCACCTTCCTCCTCTAAAATTAGAGTTCCCCATTGGACACACCACAGTCAGTTTCACAATAGTAGGACAGTATCTCCTTCTGCTCCTGGTTCCTGTCTGACAGCACACTCAGATTACTGCCTGGCTGCTTCTCCACGCTGAAGGGAGTTCCTCTGTCTGATGGGAGGGAGCGCTGGGTTGGGAAATCGGCGGAGTTCCTCAGGGTGTCTAATGCCTCTGTGGCCTTTTTGTTTGTCACTGACTGACTAACAGGTTGACTCCTTAACCAGTGAGGTCATCCTGCACGGACAGTATGGACTATTTGAAAATAAATGTATTAATATCACCGTGACTGATACTTGGGCTCAGCCTGATGTGTGACTTGCAGATTAAAATGATAGGTTTAGCAGAGTTCAGTATTGCAACATTTCCAGCAATGTTCACAGACTTCAGTAGTTTGTTTGTTGTAACCTTGTGCATTTTGAAAAGTCTGAGAGACATTTGTTTGCTTTTTGAGAAATGTCATTGTCTTCTTACTGTAGAGAGGAGGCAAAAACATACTTTTCCGAGAAGCTGCTAAACTGACGTTGTCATTTTTATGACGTTAATCAATGGAAGAATTAAATTCTCTTCAAACATCATGCCATTTTCTTTTTGGTCATGTGCTTATGGAAATATACGTTTTGACAAAAGTGTGCTTACATTGCACATATTTCTTTAGTACAAACTGAAGTTCTGTGCATAAAACAGTGGTGATGTGATTGTGTTGAACTGAGTAATTTTCTTTGTGTACTGGTCTTAGTCATGATTCTTTAGCACTTTTGTCATCTCCTGTAAATGAAGCACAAAGTCTTAACGGTGTTGAAAATAGTTTTCCCGTTCAACAGAAATGAAGACGAACCACAGAGCGATGTGTATTTCTATGCTATAAATAGTTGCAATGAACACACATCAAGCTCAGATTAGTAATGTTTTTGCTTTATTTTGGTTTCTCCATTGTATCCAGCTGCCACGTGTGTTGTTAGCTAATTTGTGACTTTTACTCACACAATACCAGTAGCAAATCCATTATTTGCCTAAAAGCTTTTATTAAATGGCACCGGAGGCAGAGTGCCAGTTTATTTGAGTTACCGTCCAATCCTGTGTGCAGTTCAGTAGTAGAAGCCAAAAACTTTTGACTCTCGGCCTAACTCACGTGTCTGCTGTTTATTATGGTAAATCCTCTGGGGTTGTGATGACCTATTGTGGCTCCTGCAAGGCAGTAACCTCACAGTGATGAATCCATTTATTTGCTACCAGGTATTTTGACTGCAGAGCTTAAACCAACAATGACTGCTCCTACCCCCCCACCCCCGCTCTCCCTCCTTATCCACACCCAGATAAATAGCAACATTGTCTCCAGGAAACCAAATTAATTGAAATTATCTGGAACGGAGCACAGGGGAGAGAACAGGTAGAGACACCAGCAGCTGTCTGCTCCATGTTGAAACAAATTCCTGGTCAGTCATTCCTGGTCAGGCCATAGACAGGCTCAGTTTCATGTTTTACTCTGCTGCTCTCTCCTTAATCAGCAGTAGACGAAAAGCAAGCTGCCCCCAAATTACCATGGAAGTCATCTGGAGAATGCCCAAGGAATTTATTAGCTTGTATAAACACAGACAGTTCCTGGTGACGCAAGACGGCGTTGGTTCAATTGAACAGCTGATTGGAGCCGAGCTTTTATACTGTGTTCTGCTTCATCTGCTTCTATTGTGATGTTTTTTCAGATATGTGTTGTGATTGATCATTTGGGATCAACTTGTCATTGTGTACATCTACATACGGGTTGTTAACGTAAGTGTGTGTATGCTGCAGATTATGTGTTTGACGGAGTGATTACAGAGTCTGAAGGTCAGACACCTTCAGTCTGACTGTACCGTGTCTTACTTACACCGAAGATAGAGACAGAAGAAAATATGAAGCTGTTGACCCGTGACTGCTAATCCCACTAATATGTTCTGTGCTGCGTTGTTGTGCAACTTTCAATGCAAGGGTGCATTATCACTCAGGAGAAAGAGCAGATTTATGGCAGGTGTCTGTCCCTCAGTGATATCTATACCCTGAAAACCTCGATCATACCTGGCTTTTATTTCCTGTGAAGCTTTTGCACTCAGCAGATTTGCATATAAGCATCACATTTGTCACGTACACATGCACCCGTGTAGCTTCGAGTGTTTACGTGTAGCATGTTGAAAGCCATGTCTGGGTGACAGTGGGAGAGTCTACATGTTATCACTGGGCTGTGTTATTATCTGCAGGTACAGTATGACTCCAGAAGCATTTTAAAGAGCCTGTATGGAGGCGCAGTAAACCAGTGAAATGGGACATGAGGAGTCAAAGAGCAGCGCTTCAGCAGCTTAATGATGTAGAGGCATCCAGCTCCGTCAGGCAGTAAACTCTTTAATATGCTGTTAATTATTTCTGAGAGATTGAATATTGATTAAAAAGCAAAATGGTTTTAATTATAACTCCAGCTCTAGTGCCATCCTAAATGAAGACGATTTTAGGCTTTACGTGAGAGGAACATCTAACAGATCAACAGAAGTCTGAGCCATTTCAACTCCTCTGTTTGAATTTTGTTTTTACTTTGTACTCTCTGGGTTTGAAAGAGAGTGCTCTGTCTCAGTGTAACTAGTGTTACAGCTCCTTCTCCCGACTCCAGCTTTAGAGCCGCCAATGCCGATCCACTGTCTTCGAATGTGGAAATTCATGACCTGATTCCTGCTCTGTGTTGCACTCACACAACATGCATTGCCCACCCAGGTAATTCTATTCAATCAGGCTTAGGTGATTGTAGCATGATTTCTTTTTAAAATGTCTTTGTCGCACTTGAAAATGTTGCTCATACACAGTGATAATGTGTAGGCATTTAACCATGCCACATTTTATGAGTTCAACATGAGGACACAGGAAAGAAAATCTCTCAAGAATCGCGGTATATTTAGCAGACAATTAAATATTCACTATTCCTTAGACTTATTTTTTCTTCCTCTCACATTAAAAATATTTCAACATGCCTGTCACTTAGGGTTCATTTCTATTATCCATTAATGTGCAGGTTTTTTCTTTAATAAATGAAGCTGCTGATCATTTTCTAGATTAAATCATTATTTGCTTGATTCCCCCCCCAAATGTCATAAATGAAAAATTGCTATCACAATTATCTATACCCTCAATTAACATATTCAGATAACTTTTTAGAACAACTGTCTAAATACTCACGACATTCAGTTTGTTACCACAGAAGAAGAAGAAGAAGAAAGCCACATGTCCTCACAATTGAGAATTAATGGTGACTTTTTTTTTCTTCTGTGAAGACCGTAATATAAAAGGATTGGCAGTTCATTTTCAGTTGATTACTGTATTCTGACTAAATAATTAATCAATTGATTGTCTCAGTCTTGATTCGATCTACATGTCTTTAGTCTGTTTCGCTGCTAAACAGCTAAATTGCACTCCCAGGTGGACCGAGATTTTCCTGGCTAGCAGTTGGCTGTGGAAAACGGATAGCTTTGTGATCCCGGGCAGACAGAGCGAAGCTCGTCTTACCTCACTGCTCGCCTCAAAGACTGGCTCAGTGTTTGACATCGACGTAGGACCGGATCGAGCCAATGCAGATGAGGATAGGCCCTCAAGATTGCCACCAAACGCTTGGCCTGCGAGTGCCTTAAGTGGTCTATTTGTGATTCAGCAGCAGGATCTCGCAGGCTGCCAGGCTGGCATGGAGTCAACCTCCCAGGGGAACTGTGTTAATGCGGGCCCCCAGGCCGTGGGACTGGGGTAATTGGGTTTGCATGGTCGGTGTCAGGGCACCCCTACCACCTCCAAAACAAAGGCCACCTCCCAGGCAAGCTGTTAGGGACCGAGAGACAAACCCCTCCTGATCACTGCTCTGATTCACTGGAAAGGCTTATTCAATTACTGGAATGTTGTATGTATTTTTTATTTTTTTTGTATTGACCTGCAGATTGCACAATAAGCTGAGGGGCCTTGTGCTTGTTTGCACTCCATTCATCTGCCCACTCCTCTCTGTTTGTCTGTTATATATAATATATATGTGCTCACCAAACCCACATTAACATGGAACACAGCTTAATGCTACTCTCATTTCTCGCCTGGTTCAGCTGTGTCTGGATTCAAGGGTTACAATCCCTGTTGCTCGCTTTGTGGCCTCTCCAGACAGCCTGAAGCAGCTCTGCTGATCCCCAGACAACTCCCAGATCTTTGACTACTCTGATCCTCTGTCCCTCTGCCCGGCCTGCCTGTCTTTCCGTCTGTCTGCAGCAGCTGGATGCTTCGTCTCTTTACCACATATTTAGAAGTGCGGCCTTTGTTTGGCGCTGACTAATAAGACAAAGGTATCTCTCTTGCCTTTTTAAGGTTCGCTGGTTTTAAAGGATCTCAGGGTTTAGCTTTGCTTTGTTGACAACTCTCTCTCCTCGGCGTTTAACTGCCCCACAGCCACAGTTGCGCTCCCGATTGATTGGCAGAATAATTATGGACTTGATTTGTTCAACCACAGGCGAAGTGGGATTGAGGGAGTAGGGGAGCAGAAAGAGCATGTATACCATTTTTCTTTTTTAAGAGCGCAGCAGAGAGAGCTGCTCGCCTGCATCTTAAAAACCAACTTTAACAAAACAGAGCCGACTAATAACACTGACACATAGATTGCACTGTAAAACACATACACTCTTACACATTCTGTAAGCGGCGAGAGGCCACAGTTGGCGGCCGGCTCCGCTGTAGGCTGCAATAAGCTGAACAATGTGCTCAGCCGCGTGAGCGTTGAAGCGATAATTGACACATCCTAAAAATGCAAGTAAGGACTGGGTTATTAATGCTTTCTTCCTGGGGGTGGTTTCAGCGGAACCATTAAGCCTTTAATTGAGAAGGAAGACTGACATTAAAAGCTGTTGCCTTGGTGTTGCCATTACCTACTTTTTGTTTTTTAATGAAGATGAGGCTTAGGGTAGTTCGCTGCATGATTAGAGAGCTCACGTGCAATCACAATACTCAGACGCACTGCTATTTTAGTTTGAGAGATCTCAAAAATAACTCCCTAAGTCTTCTGCCTCCAGGGGTGGAAAAAGTGAGGAGTCTCTATTTGACTGAAGGGCAGGTGAGCAGAGTTCCCACCCCTCCCTGTTTATCCCCCCTTGCAATCGCTAGGAAAACAAGGGCTTCTCCCACGCTGGATATAAAGCCGTTGATATGGAAGGTATGACCCGGGTTTCGGTCGAGAGCACGGATGCCAAAGGCTTGTTACCAGGTTACATCACTGTTGTTGTTGTGAGTCCATGTGCCAAATCTTCAGGCATAACAGAGGGAGCACACTTAGCGATTCCCCTCCCTTTTGCCAAGTTACCATCACACTACAGGAAGATTCTTGTCATAATGAACTCTCTCTCTCTCTCTGCACTCACCAAACTCTGGGCAGCATTTAACAATCAGTGGTGTAAATATTTATTGTGGTCTGTTTGAATCCTAGTGACATTGTTTTTAATGCAGCGTTCATCACCCCTGCAGTTCTGAAGTAGCATATACGGCAGTACAGTCATCACGGGCCTTAATGGCTGTGTCTGTGTAGCTGAGCAGACACATGCTGCTGGAGTGTTACCCGTGACGGATGCATGACTGCAGTAAAAGGGGATTAATCGCGGAAATTGCAGATAAGTGCAGGAGAGCACTGGTCTGGTACCTATCAACAGTCTTCTTGTCTGCAAGTGGGAGTGAGGATGTGAGCTGAATAGCCTACTCTTTTCTCAGAGAGGAAATGATGACAGTAATGCACAGGTATTTGAAAGGAAGTTGTTCTAAGTAGGCAGCTAGGTGTTCTAGGTAGAAAATAAACTAGGTCAACTATGGTGGAGCGGTATTATATAATAATATCAATACTTTTTTGTCTATTTGTGGAAATCTGAGATGAAACAGCAAACTGAAAACTTAAAAAAGCAACCGATGGCTTACGCAGGACATTAAAAATGGAAATACTTTTAATAAATATATATGTTAAATAATGTAGCTGCCGGACACAGTGCCATTGTATTTATAATATAGCCCAAGAAATATTGGCAGCAGGAATGAATAACAGGAGGCTAAATCATTGCAGCGTTACCAGTGTATTTACAATTTATGACAAACGTATGCATAATCCCACTTTGTACTTTCTCACTCAAGTGAGATGAATGGAAATATGGATAAAGTAGGAGTAGAAAAGAAAGTAATCAATCATTGGTGAACATCTTTAATTTGCTAAAGTCTGGATGAACACAAATTAATAAATGAACAACCCTCATAAAAGGCACAACAAGTTAAAAACTTACTTGTAAATGAGAATATAGTGATTCAGTGCAGTCATGTTAAAAGGATTCTCACTGTAAAAGAAATTTGGTCGACCACACCAACACCACAAGTCTCAATACTGAACTTGATACCAAATAAATAAATAAATCAAATGGATGTTTGATTAGTATTTATTTTAAAACTGACACACAGTTTGCTAACACAGTGTCATGTTTCCACAGACTGACCTGTACTGACATTATGAGCATCCAGCTTATATTACTATCAGCTTCTGATACATTTGCCTAAATAGGATGAAATGAGCCTTTTGTGAGCTACAACACACACTGACTCACAATTCACCAACAATTACAACAACATTTCAGATCATTTTGATGACAATCTTGTTTGACAACAACTGCAATTTGCTCATATTGAATTCTGCGTCCCGATCCAAAAATCATGTCTTTGAGATGTTTACTTCTCTGGTTGAGAATGGTCTGACACAGTTTGCACACTGGTTTCTGGTTTGTTTATAACTTGTCCCTGATCCTTCAACTCAACTCTTTCTGTGCTGCTTTTTTCCACAAGTTACAGTGGACCTGTTGTTGCTCTTGTTGTTGTTGTTATTCTGTATCTATGATGTATTTTGTTCCATTAAAAAATAAGTATTGCCACCGATTTTTGAAATATGGCCTCAACTTGGTACCAAAGGGTCAGGCTAGCTGTCCCCCCCATTCTTCAAGATCTTATGTTAAGAATAAGGTTAATTACCCCTTAATTCTTGCTCTCATATTTCCCCAAATTTTAAACTACTGCTTAACGACCTTGAAGAGATTTAAAATGATCATTTCCCTGATGCACAGTTGAAACTGTAGCTTGTATCTGCTGTTGAAAAAAGCCTTTGTGTTGTCCTCTCTTGATGTTGTTGTAGCAGTGGGTCAAAGACACGGTAACAATTGCTCCTTTAACTGGTATGTATTTGTTCAGTCGAACACAATACAAATGAATTTGGCCACGTTTATTGAGCTCGCAATACTAACCAGAAATGGCAGGTGACAAACAGTTAGTGTGCATGCTGTCTGTTTCAGTTAGGCTGCTTATCCTTGACTAACATCTCCTGTGGGCTGTCGTGTCATGTCTTAAAGTGCTGCTCTCTACTGGGACTGCACTGCAACCTGACTTTTTTTTTTTTTTGTTCAAGTGTTTTCCTCTTGACTGAGACGACTTGTACTGTAATCATTCAAAAGTAAAACTCATTTTATTCACCTTTTTGTTTGACTTACTTCCTTTTAGTGCGCCGCCTGTAGTTCTGCTTCACTCACTAGTTCCTTGTTGTTTTTTTTACAGAATGTGTTGCCCATGACTTTCATTCATTAGCGTGGATTGAAGTCAGCTTAGTAGAGCATGTTGTGTATTTTGTGGGTAATTTATCTTAAATATTGAAACCAGTGCTTTGCGTAGGTGCACGTGTATTTGTTGCTTGCTGATTGAAACCTGCAGTATCATTATCAACACCAGTGTTAAAGATAAACTCACTACAGCTTCTAATATTTCAAGAAATCTTTCACTGAGAGGTAATAACTGTTTCACATTGATTTTGATGTTGTGGGTTTTATGGGTTCACTTTCAACTACTACACACTCAGTCATCATGTTGACTAAAGCAAAACTGGACATGTTTCCTATAACAAGGTACTTTGTATGAGCAGGTGTCAGGATCATGCAAGGTGATTTCTATGCAGTACTTCAAAACTCAGCATCATTATGAAATTAACATTACTTCATTGTGTTTTCTAACAGAACATGCAGACGTGTGCTTATGATATAAATGATGGAGCGTGTGGTATTAGTTCAAAACATGTTAGGACACAGTTGAGTTGCATTTGTATTTTTACATATTATATTTATTTCCTTCTTCAGGGTGAAAAGACTTCTGGGATGTCACTACAGTTTCCCATAACTGCAGCGTAGTTTATGTAAAGTGGGCTAATTTAAGTAAAAACTTGCTTTGCTTCACCTGCAAACTATAATTAGGGAGAGTGTTGACTATGTTTGGTTACTGCTCGACAATAGGTTTGTCTATTAATAGATGCAGTAAAATAATAGATACAGTGGAATGATTAAAATGTGGAGCAGCAGAGTTACCATGTGATTGTTCCTGCTGTAGCAAGCTGTAAAACCAGTGACGCCTCATCTAACTGTAAGGAAAGAAAATGGTTTTCTGCTCCTGTTCTTACAGTGACACTTGAAGATAACAGACATCCCCTGTGGATTATATATATTTACAATAATTGCTGATTTAAAATAACATGGATGTATAGGGAGTTTTTTTCCCCCCAAGCCTATCCTCTGGTCTTCAGACCCACCCAGTGTAACCAAACCCCCCTCTGTGGTTATCTTTAACCTCTGCACGAGTTTATATTCCAAATGAACTGAGTGGTACAATCTGCTGTCTGTTCACATCTAAAGGTAAAACTGTTTATAGGCTATTGGAGAGGCTTCAGTTGAAGGCGGGTCAAAGAGCCGGCCATAAAAGAAAGCGGGGCAGACGTGATTACGGTTCAAAAAGGTTTCAGGCACTCTCCTTGAAGGCTTCCATTGTGATGCTCTTGTTTCTCTCTTAATCTGTCAGTGTTCATAAACACAAACACTGGTTATTTTCTCACCTTCACACATCCAGATAGTCGCGGCGTAAAGTGGGTATGATTGGGAAATGGTCTGTTTTGGTAAGATACAAAATATATACCCACAATTTGCCGTGTCAAAGAGGGATGGCTCACATTGTTGGACCGTCTGATGAGCAGTTTGTATGAAGTGTACTAACATCGTGATGATATGGACACATTTGTCAACCATCCACCCTCTGTAAATCCGAATGAGATCGGTGTTTATTGTTATTTATAATGTTGAAGACATTGAAGATCCATTCACTGTATCCTAGTTGAAATATTAATTCCACCCTGGGCCATGCATTGTTAGGCATACTAAAATTTTAACTGTTTACTAAGCACAGACATCAATTTTGCAAGAGTGAAGATGGGGAACAGCTCCGATGCTATGACGCAGTTGCTGACTTACGTCTCAGCATGTACTTGCCCAACACGACAAAGTTAACGTAATCTGCTGCGTTGGGTTGAGTAATCCCTGTTTGTTACTCAGCTTGTTGCCTCATTGGGGATTCTTGAATAAAAGAGGGCCCGGCACATGTATAATAGTCATGCCGTCAGTTTGATTGAGCCACTTCAGACTTAGTAGCTGAGACACAAAAACACAATCACTGATTTGCTGTCAGTGCTCTGTCGTGTTGATAAGTCCTGTCAAGAACTTGGTAAATTAAGATGTTTCAAAAACGCTTTCAATTTCTCATTCAGAACTAAATCTGCCATTAATCCCTGGAGGATAAAGAAACTTTGAGTGTTGAATAGAGAATGAATTTGACCATCCATTTCTCCCTCTCAGCCCTCGAAAATACTCTCAGCGCTCCATTCTAAAAACAAATTAAAGTCGAGAGAGAGAGAGAAAAAGAAGTTTTCTTTTTCTTTTTTTTTGCGAGGCGATGACAGTGACGGAAACCCATTTTCCTAGAGCCAGATCAAAGCAGCGCCGTGCGTGTGGCATCGCAGTCTTTTCCCTTAGGCTCGTAATCATAGAGCCTGAACCCTCAGACCCCGTGGATGCAGACCATCGCCACTTTCTGCTCTCTGCCAGGCTTGATGCCATCGTGGTTGTGCCCTTCACACCCACCCCCGCTGC
>OOFC01002132.1:0-10391 GCA_900323345.1 Pseudochromis fuscus | reverse complement strand
TGCTCTATTTTCTCTGGCTTTTTCTTCTCATCTTCCCCGCCCCCCCCGCCAACCCCCAGACCCGTTGGGGAACATACTCCGACAGTCCTCCCTGACGTGGCGGCAGGCTGGGGCTTGTCCCCGCGCTGACTGTCCCACAGCCGGGGTAATGAAGGCAGCAGGGGGGCCGTCTTACTGCCTGCCTTCATCATTCCTGCCACAGCCCAGGGTTCTCTAATTAAGACACTGTCTTGGCCCCGCAGATTATGTAGCAGCTGGATCATTAGCGTCGAGGGTCAAATGGCATGTGTCTCCATGTATCGGGCGGAGCGCTTTTCATCAACCTTTGTCTCAGTCTCCTCACCTCCGGCCGCCACCAGGAGGCCTGGTCTGCTTCCTCCTTACCAGCCCCATTCATACGCTGCGCATTTGTTGTTTGTGATTACATCAAGACCTCTGTGAGTTAACTTGTATACATACACCAAGCAGACAGTTTAGCAGCACTTCCACCTACCTACACTCAGTGTAGGCTGCGTTCCTGTATTCATTGTTTTCTGCTGTATTTTGTGCCTGTTGTTTTATACAACATAGAAAAACTCCAACATTTAGTACACGTCTGTAAAACTGGTGTATTTTGCTTGGCATTTTGTTGCACTTATTTTGTTTTATTTTTTTATTTTTTATTTTTGATTGTAGGCGTACAGTTTACAATGAGTAACTTGTAACTCAGTTTTAGTCTGAAGGTTTCCTGTTAGTGCTTTTGGAGGATCTCAAAATTTGAATGTTCAGGATTGTTTGTATTGAAATGATTCTTAAAAATATGTCGGTTTAAATATAAAATATATCGATTAACAGCTAAAGGTACTTAAAAATCACAAATGATGAATATTACATTATTTTAGCATAATATTTTCTGGCTTTTTTTTTCTGTTTTGTTACTGAAAACAGAATATTTTTAGGTCTGTGTCTTTTTGTCCCTTCAAAAGTCCATGATGTCAACTTGTCTCTGTATTAGGCTCCTTTCACTTCATCTTATAGACCCAGTGTTTAATCAGTCATCAGCAGAGTAATTGATAATTACAATAATAGTTAGTTGCAGCTCTACCTAGGAGTGTGTGGTGAACATTTAATTACAGACTTATTGAGGTCGTCTTAACATTTAACGTATGTTTGAGAATGGCAGCTGTGAGGGCTGGACACTGACGACCGGTGAGATTCATGGAGTGACTGAGTGATGTTGCAGATAATCAAATTTCTAATAATATGTGAATTAATATTAAAAAACTAATTTCTCTTATATTTTAGTAGGCTCCCATTCAAAGAGGAAAATTACTGTCATTAGCAGCCAGTGAGTCACCTTTATTTCAGTTACAGGGTGGAGATACCTGGTGTGATGAGGAACTGTTCACCATTAGTCTGACTCACCTGTCAGCAAGTGTGTTTATTTCTCAGTCTGCTCATGGCTACACAGGTTGGGAGAGTAACTCTGAAGCCTTCTGTGTTTTCATTAAGGCCTCCAACTGTTCAACAATCATCAGGCTAAATATAAAGAAGCACAGTGGAAAGTGAATTACCAGCTCTGTCATAGTGAAATTCTGTCAAAGATATCTTTGAGTTTCAAAACTTCCCACACCACATCCAGCCTGAAATGCTTCGTTGGGGGCTACACTGTTTTTTGTCTTCTCCCTTCTCAAAGCTTCAAAGCTCAGCCAAAGGGTAGCATCTTTGGTCCTAGTTTTGTGAAAGTACAAAACATACTTTTCAAACAATAACAACAGTTTGAAACATGCTGATCATAAAGATGGACGGCACAGGACTGAAGCTTATTCAGACCATGATGCAACTTTTCTTCTTGTGAAGGTTTTGTCACTGAAATGAATTCAAGGTGACTGCAGCTGCATTTCTCCATCTTATCCACCTTTGAAGCTCCAAAGCGGAAAACTTTTGATGGTCAAAGCGTTCTTCATAAGCACTTCATCACTTTAAAAATAGACAAGAAACCCAATGGATAAAAATGTAAATGCATTTTGCACAGAAACACAACAGCGCCTGATGAAACCCAACTCTGATTATAAGGGAAGATTTGAGACCAATGCCCCACTCCATTAATGATCTCCCGCAGCCGTATTTGGTTTTTTCCTTCTCAGAATTTTGTTTGGATGTGTGAAAATGCCTTCATCATCTGCTCTGCCTGTCTACTCTGATAGCGGATATTGAATTGGCTGCTGGGCACTAGCTCACCCCCACTGTGAGAGATCAATTGAAGGGGACAACCATAAACCGCTTCTGACCAACTGCTGCCAAAGCAGTTTGCCCAATTTAGGAATTTTTCACTCTTCCTGTTGCATCACATATCCACAGCAAGGGCTCATAAAATTATGTTCCTATTTTTTTTTTATGTCTCTTGCCATGTTTTTGACTTGTTGAAGAAGTAAACAGTTGTAAAACAAATCAGAGATTTCAAATGTTCCAACTGTACCAAATATTTTTTTAAATATATCAGGTTAACATATTTTGATTAAGGTTATGAGCATGAAAACAGCAAGTTAATTATAATTAACAAAAATTTTATAATCATAGTCAAATGTGTTTGAATGGTTTTAAAATCTGGTTGGATTTCAATTCCACATTACACACAATTACTACTTTTGAAGCTGAAGTATTTGACCTACTGAGCGCTGTCAAGACTGTATTTATTCCCAGCCTGACAGTGCACACTCAAGCTCACACATGCTCACACACAGACACAAACACACACTTGTGTGAGCATGCTTAGTGGAGAGAAAAAAAAAATCCCACAACTTGGTGAGGATTCCTCTTTCTCTCATTCTCCAGACACTGCCAGACTGCAGTGTCATCCAGCTCAGATTTTTTTTTTTTTTCTTCGCAGATGCCCGTGTTCACCTACGTTTGTAACTTTAGGCCTCTCTACGCCGCTCCTCTATTTTAAGACGGGGAGGGCAGTGTGCCGAGAGGGACCGAGAGACAGGCTGTTGCGGGGCTGTACTCTGCACAACACGGCCAACGCGCACAGCGCCGAGCACAGTTTGCAGGACGACACTAGTTGGCAGGTTTACGGCAGAGGCTCCGTTTGGGGGAGGAAGGGGGAGGCAGCGAAGCAGGCAGGCGGGGAAGAAAGGAGAGAGAGAGGGAGAGGGGGTTTACTACCCTCAAGAGAGTCGGAATTCCTCCTGAGCCGTTCCCCCATTTGGCTGGCAGTTGTGAAAACAATTGCCTGGCATTTACTCTCTCTGTGCAGATGGAGTCCCAGCTATGAGTCAGCTTTGAGAGCAGCAAGTGGTGGAGAAAGTGGTGGGCTTGTGATCTCCTGCACAGTGAATAGAAGCGTACCTCACAAAGACTTCATTTTTGATGTTGGGCAAAAACTGTACAGAGCTGCTTCCTTGCTTACATCTCTTTCTCGTTCTCTGCAGTGCTGCTGATAGACGTGTTTCTTTTGTTTTCAGTGTTGAGTTGCACCTTGTAACAACGACTAGTTGACTAATAAAGCCGTGTCTGTTTCCTCTTCCTCCAGTTGATCTACAAAAGATGCTGTGCTGACGTCCTGAGCTGAGGGACCCCTGACTTCATCCCCAGTCGTCGTCGTTTGTTATTCCACGCCTGGTCCTCTCTCCATCAGTCACCAAGCACCAACAGCAGCCACCACCACCACCTCCACCTTTTCCCCACCCCCCTCCTGCCCGGCCTGCCGTCACCATGACGTCGGAGCTGGAGAGCAGCCTGACCTCCATGGATTGGCTTCCTCAGCTGACCATGCAGGCGGCCATCCGCAAAGCTGATGCCCAGAATGCCCATGGGCCAGGCATGGGCAAGAAGAGCGCCCTACTGGATCCTAACACCACGCTGGACCAGGAGGAGGTGCAGCAGCACAAGGACGGCAAGCCGCCCTACAGCTACGCCAGCCTTATCACGTTCGCTATCAACAGCTCGCCAAAGAAGAAGATGACATTGAGCGAGATATACCAGTGGATCTGTGACAACTTTCCCTACTACAGGGAGGCGGGCAGTGGCTGGAAGGTGAGGAAACGTCTAATTTTATGTTGCGCAGACAGGAAATGTAGAAGTTTATTTAATTGCCAGAAAGAGGATCCTGGTTGTAGCAGCGCTGTTAACTTCCTGCACAGTGTGAAATGTTTCTTTATGATGATAAATATGGACACAGTAGTTTTTTTACAAAGAGATTCACATAATTATAATGGCAATCACTATCTCCATCACTGGAGAGTTGCTCCTGTAAGCAGAAGCCTCTGGTGTTAACAGTGAAGTGTAAGGCACTGAAGAGTTAGCTCAATCAGACTTTGGAGGAGGATTAATTCATTGTTGTCTTTTGGTTTTTCCTGAGTTTGGTGAACAGTAAGAAAAATGCAAAAGTATCTTCTACCAGATAATCTGATGTAAAAAAACATATATATATATAAATTTAAATCTATATATTTCTTAATCTTTCAAGTGAAATTGGTTGACCTTTTGGTTTATTCACATGTGGAAACTCCCCTTTGACCTCACATTTTATGAATTTGAGATATGTACAAGAGTTGAAATTGATATTCCCTGACTTTTAAATCATTGTTTTGTGAGTGCTAGGCATCTTAAACAAAGTGAGATGCCATTGGTAATCACCATTGTCACTTCTGAGAAAGCTTAGAGAAAAACTATGAGTGTGCCAAATCACACTAAGTGCCTTACTCTTCCAAATGAAAAATGGTGCAGCCCTGAGAGAACCATATGAAGTGTAAAACCCTGGATTAATATTCAGAGAAGTGGCCCCTATCTGTGCGAACACAGACTAAATAGCCCATTCATGGGTGGTATTATTCATTGCAGATGCCTTGATAGGAGAAGGCCATTATGCAGAAGGAGAGAGCCAGTGCTGTGTCATCATCTCAAGGAGCCCATGATATACCGAGATGAAGCTATGCTGATTGCCTTTTAAAGGGCCCAGATGGAAATTGATATTAGAATGAGTTTTCCAATCAGTCGACGTTTATTGGAAATAGAATCTTAGGCACTGCTTTATTGCAGTCAGACAAGATGTATGAAGCCCATTTCCTGGGGCGACAAGATCTGGCGTGTGTACAGGCTGCATGGAGGTGTGTGTGTGTGCGTGTGTGTGTGTGAGTGTAGGTGAAGGGGAGATGAGAAAGCATGTGTTATTATAAATGGATTGATTTTAGCTTTTGTGGCAAGGCCTTTTGTAAGGAAATGAATTTGCAACCTTTGTTTCCTCTTTTACCTTCATCATCCCTTATTTAGTTGTCAGCACCAGAGCAGCATATGTGCTGTCAGTCTGCATGTACTCCTGCACCGAGTTACGGGCATTTTCACAGAGCACTGATGTCAGCTCTGCATTTTGTGTACCACCCACCTTCTTTGTGTGCAGTGCATTGTTAAAATTAAAGCCAAACATTGTTCTCTAGACATTGGTACAAGGTTGCAGTGATATTCTCCGCTCTGTGCTCCGTGCTGCTCAGTTTCTGAAGAGGTCCACTCACAGAGCGTGGAGCACTCATTGGTCAGTCCGTTTCTATTAAGATACCTTGAACATTAAATATTACTTCTTCTCCAGAGAGCAGCTATATGTAAATGATCATTTAGGAGGTTTGAAGTGGACTTGGTGAACCCGTGTCCATATCCAGAGACTTTATTGCTCAGAAATATGAGGGTGTGCCAGATAAGCCCAACTAAAATAACTGTAGATAAAACATAACATTTAGTTGACACTTATCCCGAGCGCTGTGAATGCACTTTTTATACATTTTAGAGTGGGTGGCCTCAGTGGGAATCAAACTGATGCTGCTGGCAGGGTTGACGCTTTGCTCTACCCACTGAGTTACAGTTCCTCTGTAGATACAACAGAAAGGAAGAAATTATATTAATGTACCAAAGCTTGCCTAATGTGTCTGACTGTATATCTGCCTTTTATAATCTATGGAAGTTGTGCATGGTTTTTCCCTGTGGTCAGTTATAGCACTTCTGTATGGTTATTTAATTAAAACCCTTACTAATTATAATAAATGGCAAATAAATGTCATCCAGTTAATATTAGGTTTTTCATTTTCAAAACCTGGTCATAGACATAACAGTGCTTCATAAATAAAAGGATATCAGACCCCTTGGGATAAACTAACACAATCACAATGACATTATGAGCAGTAAGCATACTGTTGTGATCATGGAAGATGGTTCCTTTAAATCTGAAGCAGCACCGTGTGGAGCTCAAGTCATTTTTCTTGTGGACATAAGGCTTGTAGGTACGGCCAAAGCCACACTTTAAATGCAGGGTGCAAGATTTCGTTCACAGCAAAGAAAATTTCAATATCATAGAATTTGTAAAGGTTGCATTGTATGTCATATTACAGTAATATGGTGGTAAAAAAATATGGTATGAAGTGATTTCGGAGGTTTAGTGTGATAATACCATGTGATTGTGTCAGGCTTTTTTTCCCCTCTTTTTTCTGGTTTTTTTTCTTTTTTTTTAAAATTCTGTAGAATTTCGCAGTTGTACCGTCAATCCACGGAGATGTAACTGTCTAAATATAAGATGCTGGAATGGAAATGGTTTTCTTTCGAGTGTCAGGTATAACATACATTTGACGTAACTGCAATGATGTCTTCAGTACAAGAGCAAGTTACAGAATTAGTCAGCGTTGGTGAAGATTGACGCTCTTCACTTTCTAGTTGAGTGAAAGCATGCACAGATCAACAGATTCTGGCCTGAATGTGGGTTGCAAATGGAGAAATACCCCTCACATTTAAAAGTGTGAAAAACCACATCACTCTAACCAGGATGCTGTACAGCACAGGAAACGCTGAAAAAGCGGTTTGGAGATGGGCTCATAGACTCGAGCCTGCGTCACTGTTTTTTTTATGCAGTTCTTGTTAATGGGGTGTTTTCCCTGCTATAGTTATTCTGAGAATCTAAACAACTGAAATAATGTTTGTTGAATATTTATCCAATCTTTTCATTGCATAAGATATTTGAATGAAATCCAATATAACTGTTTCCATGCCCGGGGCATTTGAATGAGCTCCAGTAGCCTTAGGTTTATTCCTAATGTTTTTGTGCTTGGAGTATTTTCACATCCCATCACACAAATGATATTTTAATCCAAGCCTGTGCAAAAGCCTTGGGAAAGGTTCCTCTCCCGATCACCAGGAGGTCACTTGGAGCTTGTACAGTTGTGAAGTTTTATTTTTTTGGCTTCAAAATCCTTAGAGATACTCGGAGATTTGGAAGTAGCATAACACCTAATTGAAATTGTATGATTCTGTAATGTGCATGTGGTAGCAATGTTCTCCCTGCACTCTATGTTACCATGATATGAATCCACCTATAGTGTGACCGAGTATACACGTTTGTGTGTGTAATTAGTTGGAAGCGAGCAAGCCGGGGTGGGGTGAATGTAGGTCGGATGTAGTCATCGCTCCTCTGTTCCCCTGGAGATGTCAGTCGCAGGAATTTGGGACTCAGCGCACGCATGCGTCTGTTCTGTATGATAATGCAAGCTGTGCCTGTGAGATGAGACCTGGCTAATCTGGGCACCAGCAACTCATTTAATCATCTCAATAGAACTCCATTAGCCTGCGCTTTTAAGAAATATCAATAAGTGCTGTCAATAAAAACAGATAATTCATCAAGGTCAAAAAATGTGAACGCTGCCTCCGAGAGTGCAGAATATGTGCTCGGCATCTATGAGCAAGCAATTAGTTGGTGCTTTTCTTAACACCCTCTCTGGCTCTCCGAGGCACTTTTGATTCATGTTTTGCAGGTTTGTCTAAGCAGTCTTGTGCATGATTCAGCTCGTATACTGTTTCCATGTCCTTCTGTTCCTTGCATGTAAAGCATGGCTGTTTGAAGAGCTGCCAGATTGCTTAAAGATATTTCACATACTAGGATCCAAAACACATATTTCCCAGAAAAGTAGAAGCTTTTTGCTCACGGCACCTTTCATTTCTGTAATGTAATATAGTGAGCCTTTTTGCAATGATACGTATTTGTTGCTCAGTCCTTTTGATTGCAAACCCATTACAGGCAATGTAAGCTGGTCCAGATGACTCCTATGGGATAAAAAGGTAAATGGGAACAGTATTTACCCACAAGGTCAGAAGACCAGGTCTTTCTCTCTGTGAGTCGTGCTGAGCAAAGATGAAACTTGTAATACTGTAAACACTTCAATTTGGGTCACATTTAATATTTTAGAAGCCACACAAACATACAGTGCATGTACATTTGGTATTTTTTGAATTTGAACAAGATTTGAAATGTGGAGTCCTGGTTTGATTAGAGTTGGAATGAATGGTATAGATGCTGAAGGTAGTTTTCTTTTCTTAGATCTGCTCTTTTTTCTTCTTCATGGATGGCGTCTTGCGTGTCATGAATGACAAATCAGCGTTCTCTCACTTTCGCTACGACTGTTTGTGGGCTGAATGTTGCATAAATGATTTGCAGACTCGTGGCATCAACACTCTTCAAGGCCACGGCTGCAGGGGAGGGGGTATTCCCTTCGTCAGCCAACACATGCATGCATCATGGGGGGGCGATATGGAAGGAGACCAGTGGAACAAGTTTAATCAACCATCATTTTGAGATTTTATTTAAATTCTTCACTGAATTTCACTGATGGTTTACCAGGGTCGAGTAGTATCCTTTGTGTAAGTTGTCAACATTAAACTGGTGAGATGTTTTAGCTTGTTTTCAACTTCAACCAAATCCAAATTGACATATGCATAGATAATTAAAGATTGTTCTCAAAACTCTAAAGATACATTTTCTCAATTTTTATTACATAATACATAAACAATGGTGATTACATACGGACAGCAGGTACTGTTACTCTTGCCAAACTGTGACCAATATAAGGAATACATTTAAGTAAATATAATAGTTGATGAATATTTTATTATGTATATAAATGTCATTCCCTAGTTTTCTGTTTAATTCAAATTTAAAACAACAATTAATCTGTCAGGTTTGCTACAATTATACCTCACTCTGATGATTCATGGACGTCTTCACCCTCTCTGACTGCGAGTTGTCCTCATCTCAGCTCCAACTCTGATTAGGCCATCTGAAAATATAAAACTGCTCACCTCAGCTCAGCCAGAGACACAGTGACAGTATGTGTGATTTCTTTTCTGGTATATTTTCTCTTTCTTTAAAAAAAAAAACCCACACACACACACACAACTGTTGACCTCCATGCTCATCTTAAACCTTCTCTCAGCTCCTTGTAGGCTCACTTCAGGCAAAGTGTGTAAATTCCCCTCTGCATTTCTTCCAGGTGAAGAATGCCAAAGAAAATCGGGAGCAATTCTCAACCAGTTTAAAAATGCTTGAAATGTTTGCTCTTGAACTTTAACTGTTGAGGAGATTGTTGCTACTGGCATGATTTTATTTTTTCTCCTCCACACCTGTGTACAGGAAAGAGAAAATTAGTTGGAAGAGAATGTAGACTACTGTTGATTGCCTAACAAGCATCGAATCTCCCACTGCATTTCCACTGAGGTCCACAGCTCCTACATGATCTTGTTAACAGCGAAATGTAGCTTTGGTCCGTAAATCGTTGAGTGTGCTGAGATATGGTGCAGAGCTGCCTTCTGCAGGGGCCCTGGACCTTGCTTTGATCTCATTATAAAATGCAAATACACAGTACCCTAAACAGATCAAAGGTTCAACTTCCCATTGGATCTGAGGCTTAATAATAGCAGCCTGGAGCAGTTTTCTATTTTTTAAAGAAGCGATTTGGGTAGCCACTGGTCCTCCGGGACATTATTTACTCTGGAGATAATGTTCCTGCTTCTGACTGGTGACTAGCCACTGCTCAGAAAATCCTGGCTCCTGTTGCTTATTTGAATAAGATTGGTCAGGTATGAGCATTCGTGCCTCCTGCCCCTATCTCACACCTCAAGCTTAGGTTTGGAGGGCCTGAAATCTGAAAGTGTAAAATTGCTCCAGTGCTAGACTCTCTGATACCTTCATCTACTTTCTTAGCCTCTATCATCATTACACCGTAAAGCAAGCATTTAAATTTTAAGGACTTTGCTGATACTGAATTTTCCAGCAGCATATTTAGAGCGATACTCTGTTCCTTTTGTAACGAGCACACCCGATTCCAAAATGATCCTGAATATTTCTCTCCTCAAGTCAAGTCTCATATTAACCTTGGCTGAGAGGCAGTCTGATGACTGATGAGGTTATACAGCAGTATTTTTAGCCCTTTTTTTCTTATCCTGGATTCCTTGTTAATTGTAGAGACAGCAAAAGTGGCTGCATGCTGGCCCGGCGCTGACTTTTTCAGGTTGTGGGAGGGGTAGTGATTCACTCGGCAGCCAGTTTGATCCTGCTGTGAGGCGGGTTCCCGTGTCAGGAAGCTCCAGCCTGGCCACCCGCC
>OOFC01002131.1:0-10861 GCA_900323345.1 Pseudochromis fuscus | reverse complement strand
CGGCCTTCGCATCCTCGGCCTCACTTATCCCGCCGCCTCCGATAAACACACAGCAGCCCGGCGTTGTCACGTCGCTCCTGTACAGCGGCTCTAAGTTCAGGGGCCACCAGAAAAGCAAAGGGAACTCCTACGACGTGGAGGTGGTTTTACAGGTGGGGCTGCGAGGTGGATATTTTATGATTGAGTCGAGATGTCAGGGGCATTTGGTGATCTGTCAAACGGGCGGTGAGATGATTGACAGCTGAGGAATCCGTCCTGGCCTGTCAGGGACACTCTCACCCAGCTAGCTGTGGATGTAGCAGTGACTGTGTACCAACAACCCCTTTTTTGTTTACTGTTTTCTTTCTAGTAAACTAGCCACAACATATTTCCTGAGAAATAGAATCATGTAAGCTGTTAGCATTTGTATGAAAACCCACACAAACATGCACGTTCATGGTTGATATTGATAGAAATTCATCCCACATTTGTACCACTGGATTACCATTTATTGTCATTTGAATGTAAAAGGCAGCACCTACATGCAGTAAACATTTGTCATTCATTTTCTTTTTAAAGCATGTCACCATGGAGGATTCCTACTTGTGTGGCTACCTGAAGATAAAAGGACTGACAGAGGTGAGAGAGGAGTAATTCTCCGTATTAAGCCACAAATATAATGTAAACTTTGTCTGATCACAGCTAATTGTGGTAAAAAATGGGCATGTTCCATGGAAATTTTTTTTTTTTTGTAAGTGTTGCACAAGCAAACCCTTGATCCTTATGGATAAAGTGCTTACAGATTCTTTGTAACAATGCAACAAGTAAAATTCATTTTTTCAGTCATTTGTTTAAAAAAATATATCAATAGATGTAATATTCTTTCATGGAAAAAGCTACTGTGTCTCACAGATTGTATATGGAATGGATGAAGCCAACGTGGCATCACCTGTTGGTTTGTCAATTCACATTTTGAAGCTAGGAGTTTGACATTTGAAAGTCACCATGTTGGTTGTTTGGAACCAGAAGTGATTGGCCGTATTTGGATATGAGGGGAGGAATGAGGAGGCGGGTCTGACCCTTGAACCCGAGCACGCAACCCAATGGGTATGAGGCTCCAGTTCAGGAAATATCTCATTGGAGACATGTTATTTACTTTGATGTTGATTGAAAGTGACGATTTTTGAATTGAAGTCAATTAAAACCACAGAGTTTTTTGAAGTCGTCCTGTAGTGGTCGTCGGGAGTATTGCACTTTTGTGCACTTCTGGATTGTCTTCGCTTCATCATCCATTCCTATATACAGTGTATGGTACATCCTGAGAAGCATGTATTGTCTCTCAACAGAAATAACTCCTTGGTGTTTTGGTTATTCGTCGATCAGTGTCTCACACCAGCTTACAATGCAATGTTTCTTCAGCTGCCAGATGTTTGAGGGTTTTCTTGCATCTGCTGTCGTTGCAATCCCCTCCACAACATTTCAATGAGAGTCAAATCTGAACTTTTGCTCCATGGCCCTCCATTTCTTCTTTTTGATTAATTCCTTTGCTTGTGTGCTGAGGATCATTACCCTGTTTAAAATGGTCCACTTCCAGACAGATGGCCTCACAATATCTTTAGCACTCTTTGATATGAATTCATTAGTTGAATCAATGCCTGCAAGTTGTCCAGTCCATGAGGCAGAGAAATACAAATGTTGCCTTTATTATAACTGAAGTGACAGAACTAAACAGTGGCACTGACTCTTATAGGAATATCCAACTCTGACCACATTCTTCGCTGGGGAGATCATCAGCAGGAAACGGCCATTTCTCACCCGGAAATGGGACGCAGACGAGGATGTGGATCGTAAACACTGGGTAAGGTGAAGCTGTGTTCACTCATTCATAATACACAAAAGCAAGTTTGGTTTATTCGTGACTTAATCTGTTTGCTTTTTGTGTCAAGGGCAAGTTTCAGGCCTTCTACCAGTATGCAAAGACATTCAACTCAGATGATTTTGACTATGAAGATCTGAAGAACTCTGATTATATTTTCATGAGGTGGAAGGTAAGACACAACCTAAATTGTACTTGACCTTATTTTGGAGTAGGACCCAATCAGATCACAAGTGTACAGCTGAGACACACTATTGTTTACACCTGTATTTAACATCCATCTCCAAACCATCCTGCTGAATCCTGCAGAAAAGTGTCAGATATTGTTTGTACACTACAAAAGATATGTGGTCAAATGCGTCCAGGCCCCCTCCACCTGTGATTTGAGTGTTCGGATCTCAGTGCTTCTTGGTGGTGGTTTACACTTGTACTTAATGCTGTCCACTTGTGATCTGATCATAAACCTTAAAACCAAGTGTCAGCAGGATCTAAGTCACCTCTGAACTGCAGCTGCTGTTGTTTCTCACCCTCAGGAGCAGTTTCTAGTCCCCGACCACACAATCAAAGACATCAGCGGCGCTTCCTTTGCTGGATTCTACTACATCTGCTTCCAGAAATCCACAGCAACAATTGAGGGCTACTACTACCACCGCAGCTCTGAATGGTAACACAGCACAACAAGAAGTCATTTTAGGATTATTAACAGGCTTGGCTGGAAAGTGTCTGGATCAAATCCCAGACCAACTGGAAAGTCTGGGTGGGAAAAGTCATTAAGAGACACAATTTCCAGCTTCTGTCAAGGTGCCCTTAATTCTACATTTCTCCACGGGAGCTCCTCAGATAATTAGTAGATGATTGTAGCTCCAGGTTAAAATGTGTAACTTTGTATGACTGAAGCAGAACTATCCAACCCACAGTTTTGGATCATTCCACCAGGTTATCAGCAAACTGAGGCCTGCGTGTACTCCATCAGAAGTTTTTTCATATTTATTTGACGTTCTGTGGCAATTCATTCACCTCCCTTCACACATTATGGTTGAGCTATGTTTCTAAAGGCCTGTGATTTCACTCCATCTCATTTTTGTTTCTATTCCCTCCTCTGACCAAATTCTTGGAAGCAGCTTTTGTTGCTTTTTCTTTTCTCTCCAGAAAACTTTGATTTTATGCCATTTCTCAAAAGTGGAAAACCATTAGCAGCCAACACTAATGTGTTGTGGCTTTCAGATGTCATCATCCATCTTTTTAAGAATAGCAAACCTGTTCGTGTCAGGGTTGTTTTTGAAAAACTGGACCACAGGTAGAGATTTAAGACAAATAGTTTGACATGATTATTCAAATTCACATTTTCCTGGAAAAGGGTTTAGATGATGGTGGTTTTGAAACTGTGTGTTGCTGTGATTTTAAGGTGCAAATCATGCATCTCCTATCTCCTTTTTCAGACAATAAAAATTAGTTTGGACAACATGATCCTACTTTACTTTAGGTTTTTGATTTTGCATTTCCAGTGGTTCCTTCAGTGAGTTTCACCATTTCAATGCTTTATGTGATCAATACCATAAGGTATCTTGTGTGTGAAGGTAGTTTAAATCTGCTGTGGGAATGACGGCCACAATTACACTTCAAAAAACACACACAATTAAAGTGAAGGTGTTAGATTTAATTTTAAACCAATCGTATGAAGTGTATGTTTAAAGTAAATAAACAATATAAAACCCTTTTTTTTATTTAAATAAAAAAAAGAAGATGCATTTTCACAGACCTGACAACAGGCCTGTTTTTCTCAGCTTATGAAAAATTGATGTTGCGTGGTTTTCACGAGGACATCATGCTGCTTAAAAGCCTCAGTGCATTCCTACACATGATGTACATGCTTCTTCAGATTAGTGTTTCATTAGCTTGGAAGATCATGATTACAGAGGAGTTCACAACACGTAGTGGTTTTCCACTGTCGCCTGGTTTATCCACACTGAGCCGTGCAGGTCGTTACCGTCATATGTCCTGTTGCTTCTTCACGATAAAATGATCCTACCTGTTCACCGGTGGAAATGTTTACATCAGCAGTAACTTAACACAACTCAGACTTGGTTAATAGCGATCAATACACAACAGGATAAGGCTAATACCTGATGTACAAACTGTCACACAGGCGTGAAACTAAACTCCAAACCACAGACAAAGGTAGAAAAGGGCACCGAGCTGAACACAGACGTCTCAGGTGATCAGATCACAAGCAGACATCTTGTATTTAACATGCGTAACAAAGCATCACTGCTTTTTATCTGAGTCTTCCCAATGTTTATTGTCCAAACAGAGATGAGGCAACTGACAAAGAAGCAAGAAAGCTCTGTGCTGTACAAAGCTGCAAGGACACAGTGCAGAGCACAAAGATTTACACTTTCTTTTTGGCTGATTGGTTGAAAAGGGAGGGAGGGGCGAGGGAGTAATGTATTTCAGCCAATCAAACAACAGTGGGGTGGCCATGTGTTCAAACTATGTAAAAATATAGATAAACAAAAGCAACATGAAAGTCTAACAGTCTGTTTAGAGTTGGTTTTAAGATGCGTCTTGGGTGATCGTATCACAAGTGGACCCCAGAGATCTTTGTTTTCACACTGTCCTGCCGACCACGTCATATCCACCAGATTGGCCCGTACACCAGATTTTGTAAACAGTTAGTACAGTTCGTTAAAAGAGAGGAGACTGTAGCAACCGATAACGTAATACCTGTCAATAACGTCATTATTTTGGCCATTTTGAATGTAATAAAGCCAATAACTTGCCATAATGTTATATTGTTGTTCAGCCAATAACTTAAGATTTTGACAATATGTAATAAGTTATTACCTTATCGGATTTTTGTAATGCTAGGCCAAAAAAGTAATAACCAGCCAATAATATAACAACCTTTTACATTATCGGTAAGTTATTACATTATTGGTTGCTACATGAAGCCAAAATGATTCAAGTATTGTCCATGTGTGGATTATTTCAACTGTTTCAGGAGACAGGACAAAGTCATTTACATATTAACACATCCTTATCAGATCACCCAAGATTCATCTTATATCCAAGTGTGACAAGGTCTTTGGGCGCTGAGGACAGGACCACAGTAGTGCCTAACCTGTGCACCTGTCACCTGCTGTAAGGCTGGAGCAGAAATGCATGTTTGTCGAGGGGAAGTGGAAAAACTCTACAATTTTCCACATCAACCTTATTTTCTTCTTGCTCCTCCTACATACAGTGTGTAACATGTGCTGTTGTTGCCCTGCAGGTACCAGTCTTTAAACCTCACCCACGTTCCCGAGCACAGCGCGGCCATCTATGAGTTTCGGTGACCCCGGCCGGCAGTGTGGATGTTTCTTTTGTTGGACAGTGACTTGAGGCAAAGCAGAGGTCTGCAGATGCTACTGAGGATGAAAAAGGAGGCCGACTAACGATGAGAATTTGGGCTTTGGAGACGTACAAACTCTTACATGTTCTCAATACGTGGATGGACAGCTGACTGATGAGTACACAGGACAAATGAATGTATGTGTTGTTGAGATGAAACAGGAAAAAGGAAGACGGTGCAGTTGTGCTCCCTGGATGGAGCTTGTAAAGTCCGAACCAGCAGCAAAGACTGGGTGTGGTTCATATAGTGTACCCCTGTCTCCATTTGTTTTAACGTCTGGTTTTAAACACGCTTGGCACACTATCTCGAGACACTTTATGAGCAGAATTGGGAATCCCCCCCCATTTCTTTTTTGCAACTAGAAACGTTTCCAGCTTTTGCATCCAGCCGACGCCGAGCAGCGTAAACACATTCAACTCCCGTTGGACAAGGATTCCTGTGAGGAGTCCGCTCTTAACAAACACCATCTCTAAAGAAGCAAATCGCCAAGTGTGTGTGGAGGAAAAGCAAGAGAGAGGTTCGGGTTCCTGATTAGAGCTCCTCAGGTTTTAGGACGGGAGCTTTAATAAGCTAGAAAGACAGTATTTTTAAGCTAAGCTGGTTCTTCGTTTGCTTGCCGAGAGTATATTTTGTTATTTTACTCTAAATGATGGACACTGAGCGGCACTTTTAAAAGGTTACAATCTGAGTGACACACAAAAACAAGCGTCCCCCTCCCCCCCCACCTTGTGTTCATAAAACTGCTTGGGAGATTATTATCACATAGGATTGCTGTGGATCTTGTTCTTGTTGAGTTACATTTGCACAAAGATGGACTATATGTTACTAAACATGCTTGCAGTTACGATGTTACACTCACATCCCAGTACACAATGTGGCAGGTCAAAGCTTTTTGACTCAAGGGTTTAATTGTGTGGAGCCAAAACAATCCTTACAAAGTATTCACAAGAGAGTATTTTTTACCCTACATTGAACAAAGAGCTTTCTACTCCTCATGTGTCATCTTAAATTAAACCCCCACCCCCACCCCAACACCTTACATTTATGTCTCCTCGACTATGCAACACTTTCAAGATAGCACTCTCCAAACAGAAGACCCTGAGTTTTCAGTGGCAAAATTTTATTCTATCCTTATAGTATATGAAAAAAAAAAAAGATCTAACTTCATTAAAGAAAATATTTTTGTTAAATCGTCTATGACAACACTCTCCTCCCTAATCATGTTCCCCTCCCCATGTGATGGTGCCATGTTTTTAAAGCTTATCAGAGTTGTATTATAACAGATCCGACGTGTGTTTGTTTGAGAATAAGCTTGGATTTGATTGATGGTGTGACTGTAAAGAGTGGATTATGGATTTGGAAAAAAAAATCATATCAAAACACCCTCTGCTGTGTCTTGTTGTTTGACTGCTGTGCACCGTTTAAGAAATAGTCATAAAGGTATTTTCTTATTGTGAAGACTGAAACGAACTGGGTTGTTGTTTTCAGTGTTTTCCAGCTGTTTCCTCTAATGATAAAACTAGAAAATGCACTTCTGAAGAAGATGCAGTGTGAAGGCTCAAAGGTGAAATAATTGAAGAAAAATTGCCTAAAATGCTCACGATTTTTCAAAAGAAGAATGGTTGAAAAGTAAGATTGTTATGAGGCGTAATAGCACAAGACAGAAAAATACTTTTTTTTTTTCCCTCTGTGTCTGTGTATATATTTATGACTTGTAGCCAGGGGGCAAGAGAAAATGAAACATCCTAGGATATTTTATAGAAAGTGTAGGAAATATGGCTGAAGTACGTGGAAGTGCTTAAAGAAAAGTAGATGTAGAGAAAGTAGAAAAGTAGAAGTAGGAACAGTAGAAAAGGTACCAGAAGTAGTTAAAGTAATAGTAACTGAAAGACTTAATGCCCCTCACCCTTACTCACTGTGTAGTTTCCACATGCTGAACCCATGTGATGTCAGAGCATTTCAACCAATCAGAAAAATCCTCCCAGTTTGACATCATATGGCTCATTTAAAATGGCAGCCTCCATGAAATCATCCACAATGGGTAAATTCTGACTTTCAGAAATTCATATCTTAGTTGTATGAACTATTCAAATGGAGTACATTTATAAAGTGCTTTAAAAGGCAACTCATTCACTCATTCACACACCAATGGCTCCAGAGTTGCCATGAAAGACACTAACCACCATTGGGAGCAACTTAGGTTTCAGTGTCTTGCCCAAGGACACTTCAACACGTGGACAGGAGGAACCAGGATCAAACCCACAATCTGATGATTCATAGGCGACCCGCTCTACCACCTGAGCCACAGCCACTTTATTTTCAGACATTCCCATGAATCAATAGTGTATGACTTAATCTATCTTCCAAACTGTATTTTGACTTTGGGTTTATTTCCTTTAAATTTCAAAATAAGAGTAAATTACGAGGAATTGTAGATTCTCTCACTGTAAAACAATAGTCCATAAAAATTAGATGGGATACAAACATCAATGTCCTTAAAAAGCAAGACATTTTGATAGTTGAATGGTTTCTAAAAATATGGTCCAAAAACATATAAAGAAGTCATAGTGAGTATTATAGTAAAGATTAGGATCCCAATAGCTAATTTATTATTTGCAAAGGGTTAAAAAGGACGATAAACAGACTGAGATTTTCATATTGTTGGTTCTGGATGAGCGTGTGAGTCATTGTTACCCTGCACTGCCCTCTAGTGTGTGCAGTGCACATCAGGAGGAAAATATTAATACATTTAATACAAGAAACAGTGCTATGTCATGATGGAGCACCACGAGGCTTAGGAGAGGAAGGCAGCACTTCACATAACTTCTACTGAGAGTGCGAATTAATTAAAACATGGAGATGAACTGTGGGTCTGCAGTTGTGCTTTGTGAACTCAGTGTGGTAAAACGTGGCTTTAGTGTTTATCTCATGGTCACAGCTGTGCTCTGTGTATTTCTCACAGAATTAATATGTAAAAACTGTTGCAAACATGCACAAAAAACAGGCATCAATGTGGCTTAAGTGGAGCTGCACTAAACTCCAGGTGTAGTTGAGACTGATGGGCATATTCTTAGCTTTGGACCAGTTGAAAATTTGACTTGATGGACCTGGATGAACAGAGAGAGGACCTCCAAGTGATCCATCCAGCAGCTCAATCTCCAAACAAAACTCCTTGTGGAGAGGGAAAGAGTCACAAGTTCATCCATGTTGCTAAAATGTATTCTCGGGATCTTTTATATATCTACACTGACATTTTTAAAATAACAATATATAAAATATTTGTTGAGACATTTCAGTCTGGACCTAACCTGTACATCCACCACAGACTGTAGACCGGACAAAGCTAACGAGGCGTCACCCCTTGGTTTGTGAACTCATGTTTTGAATCCAGGAGTTTCACGTTTGAATGTCACCATGTTGGTTGTTTGGAGCCAGAAGTGACCATATTTGGATATGATGGGAGGACTGAGGAGGCGGGTCTGACCCTTGAACCCGACCACACTGCCCAATGTGTTTGAGACTCAACTTCAGTGGTGAATGAGCCTCCAGACTTCCTGTAAATCACCGGAGACCAGAGCTGTCAATCAAAGTAACCACGCCCCTAAAAATTCCTCCTTTGTAAGCCTAATATCTCCTTAAGTTTTTTATTCGTTCAGATGAACCACCATGACATCAGAATGACTTGTGGAAACAATGTATTGACTGAGTGAAAATGAGTGTTTTGGAGCCAGCATCTAGATGCCATTGCGAGTATTGCTCTTTTTTTTTTACTTCTGCATTGGCCCCATTTTTGAGCCCCACTTGCTTCGTCAATTCCTATATACTCTACAGTCTATGGCATCTACTGACCTACAGACACTATACTTCGAGCCCTGCTGGTAGCATGGCGAAGGAAAGAAGAAAAAAAATGGAGAGAAAGGTTCGACTGAGGACATTTACAAAAGCAGAGATGAAATGAACTGAATGAAAAAATGAATTGCCTTAAGGCACTGTTTACAGGTATGTCATGCTAACAGCTCAAAAGACTGTGCTTTGAAGCTGTGATACGTAGAGTTAGCTGCAGGGCTAAATCGTTGAATCATAGCCAGATGAGTGTCTGACTGTAATAACTGTGCATTTGTACATAAGAATTAGTTCTTGTACAAACACAAGTGAAACCATCAAATCAACAAAGAGGACGTAGTACAACACTCCCTGCCCTCCAAGACATGAAGGACCCCCACCACCCCAGCAACGGACTGTGTGACTGGTTACGCTCTGGCCAACGCCTTTTTACACAATGTGCACTGATCATTGCACATATCATAATTCTATCACTGATCAGTTATTATATTGCTGTTTGTTATTATTGATGATATGATTTTTCTGTTATCTTCAGTTCTTTAGGATTTTAGGTCATTGTATGGTTTGTATGAGCATTTGTAACAGGTGCAGGTTGGTTCATACAAGTCTTTTTGTTCATCATGTGTCTCAGAGAAGTCGGTTAAATCAGGTTAAAAGGAGCTGTCCTGTCAATCATGTCTATCCTCAGAAGAAAGGCAACTAAGTGTTTTAAGTATGCAACTCATCGAGTATAAAAGGCCGAAGAGACTGTCCAAATTTGTCAGACATGTTCAGCACATAGTACTGCATCTCTGTCCCAGATCAGAACCAATGAGGTGATTCTGAGTCTCCATCCCTCACAACAAAGGGAAACTCCAATTACATTGCTTTTTCAAAATAAAATAACATTGCTGTTTTTATTATATTGTTGCATTTCACTGCCCATGCTGAGTAAATAAAATCTTTGAATCTTGAATCTTCAGGATGGGTGAGAAATGGGTAACTCAGTGCCACTCACTTGTCAACATGCAGCTCGGCCTGAAGATGGCAGCAGAGGAAGCTGTTACCTTCAGGACAGGACACCTCAGACTGTACAACAGGTGTACATTGGTTGGTTTCTTTTAATCTTGTAAGGATTTTTTTTTTTCCTCACTTGACACCAGGGGCTCTGTACAGATTAGTGGATGCACCAGGGAATAATCTAGACACGGTGCCAGATCGTATATCTAATCATGTGACTTGGGGATGCTATGCTTTCTTTACGTTGCTTTTTTAAAATAACCTCAGCAGCTCATTTTACCATTGCACACATTTTTAAACACACAGGATACGGATGTCAAGTAAAATCCCAAAGAGGCAAACACACCAGCAGTGGTGGACAAAGTACTCAACTTCAGCACTTGAGTCAAAGTACTGATACCCATGGTCAAATCTTACTCAACTACAAATAAAAGTTACTTGGTCAAAATGTTACTCAAGTTAAAGTACTAAAGTACTTACTTTTAAAAATACTTAAGTATTCAAAAATACATGCATTTAAAAATACTTAGATATTCAAAAGTACAAAGTAAAAGTACATTTTCTAATATCAGTGCATTGCTGTATTGTTCTCAGTGCCCGAGTCAATCCCCGACTAACTGCTTCCTGTTAATGTGGTGTTTTAAGCTGAAAGTGCTTCAATGAAAAGAAAACTCCTTCCTGCAGAGTGTGTGTAATACTTTGTTGGTTGACTGTTCGGTCTTGCTTTTTTGTTTTCAAATTTCCCATCGAGAGGCTAACATACTTTTTTGCCT
>OOFC01002130.1:0-10059 GCA_900323345.1 Pseudochromis fuscus | reverse complement strand
CAGTGAGCACGAGTGGCCAGAATGCTGGACCCAAGCACAAGTTCAGTATTTCTCAACAACATACAAGTGGCTGATCACCAAAAATAAAAAGTTGGGCTGTAGTGTTTGTTGCCATATAAATGCACGCGTGGACATGCAACAAGGGCAGAGGGTGTCACAGCTAAACTCCTTCTTTTATTCTCGGGGGTCATACTGCACAGGGAGATTGTCAGAGCTCAGGCTTAGCCAACATTGTTTGCCTGACTGACTCCATCAAGTCACATTCACCAACAAATAAATAATGTTTTATTCATGTAAGACAAGGGTTATAAATGATGGTTTGAATCTATAAACGTCTTTAAATGTTTGTAGTATTTCTATCAATTACAAAGTACTCCACGTGAGTCGATCTCGCAACCTTTGTATCCAAAAACATATGCGCTATTGACTGTGCTAAAGTCACGAGCCCAAATTAAGGGAGTACCTGCACATCTTCTAGTCCACTTAAAGCACTGCTGCATTCACTAATGCAGTGGAACTGTACCATGGAAAGAGGAAACCATTAGTGAATATGATGCACTAACACTAGTGACTTCTCTTGGCCACTGCATGTCTAAGGTGGACTGAGGCGAAGTACAAACTGACTTATGGTCTGGTGAATATGAATTGCTATTTTTTACGTAAATCACAGATGCTGTGTCCTGCTCTCCAAAGAGGAGAGAGACCATCCAGCTAATTATAAGTGTTCAGGTCAAAAAGCCAGGATCTGTGCTGGTCTGAGGAAAGACAGCAGCTTCTTATTTTCTGATGGACATGGTCCAACATGAGTCCAACACATCCATATTCAGCTTGGTCGTCCTGCATCTTCTCTCCAGCACACCGAGCATCATGGTGTTCAGGCTGATCATCCACCGAATACAACCACCGGTACAAATATTCAGAAGCAGGTATTTAACATATGTGCAACAGTCATTTACAAAAACTCAACTGGACAACATTCAGACCTTTGTAATGTATGTGGATGAAGGAGGGGAAGTCACCAGTCTCTCTGAGGTATGTGTATCATATGTGTATACCTTTGGACCCTGCAGATGCAGTGTGAGGGTAAACTCTCTGTATTCCATTGAATACTCATGGCCCTGTTATCTCTACAGTAGCATTGTGGTGCAGCTGTAATCCAAGTCTGTGTTATGGAGCATATGATTTATAAAGCCTGAGTTGACCTAATATCCGGGTGAACACTGACTGTAAACATAGCCTAGCTGACGTTAGCTAGCTACGATGTTGCTGGTAGACATAAATACAGTACAATAATATTCTATTTACAAAATACAACCAATAATAATGTTCAGTCTTACCTGTGAGAAGTAATCCCCCGAATCCTGTTCGGTCGCTGATTAGCACAGAAATCCTCCGTACAGAGCTCTGACAGCTCCAATTCTCGTCTGCTTCAGTTCATGTTTACAGGGAGGATGCCCGGACCAAGATGGAGGCCGTATTTCTCGCGGCGCAGCAGCCAATGCGGCGTCTACTCTTTATTATGTCTATGGCTCGTACAGTGAGTGGTGTTACGTCACGATTCTACGTTCGCACCTGCGCAGAAAACACAGGAGGAGCTTTAAACAATGGGTTACATTAGTAACTATGTTCATCATAACGTTATCGGCTACAGATGAGGAATTCGCCGGAGCAGTATGGTGTTTAAGGCAACATTGGCTGGCAAATGCTAACGTGAAACTATCATAGCTACTGTAAAACAATATATAGTTCAACGTTAATGTTACCTCAAGCTCCTGATGAAGGATGGACATCCCATACCGACCACGTCTCCTCAGCCATTCACGTACCCAAATCCTTTTCTTTTTTTTTGCATTTCAGCGCACAAGACAGCGCACACAACTGCAACAACTTGCTGCCTGCCTGCCATCTTGTTGTCAGACACGCTGTGGTTGTCATAGGAACTAGGAGCCTTTGTTTTTCGTTGTTCACACTCGAGCACGTCGTGCCATCACACGCCGACCACTAGTCGTGGTTGTCAATAATCGTGGCTGTCAGCAGTCCTACAGTATGAGTACACATGTCGTAGGGTCAAATACAGTACAAGTGACAAACCCGGTCGTGCAGTGGGAGCATTTACTCGACAGTCAGATTTCTAAAGTAGTGCTTTTATTTTGGAGTTAACATGTTTACGTGCAAGAGCAGCTAGAATTTCACAATGAAAACAGTGAAAACTAGACATTACAAGATTAAAATAAACCTTGATTAGTTCAGTCCTCCCCATTATGTCCTGGCTGTGTGCATCGGAAAGACGCTGTGAGTTCATAGCAAATTATCTTGTGGGCACAAGAAAATAACTTGTGTGCACAAGAAAATTATCTTGTGGGCACAAGATAAAAAAATATTTCCTTGTGGGACTTTAGGGGCTCAGTATTTATCTGTATTAACAAGATATTGAAAAACTACGGAGCCCTATGGAGCCCCTGAAGTCCCACGAGGAAATATTTTTTATCTTGTGCGCTTAAGTTATTTTCTTAACTTGTCTTTCTTAAGATAATTATCTTGTGATCACAAGACAAGCTCTTTGAAGAAACACCTCATGGATGCACTGGGACGCATCATCAGTGATGTTTCCTGGGGTCGTTGGGTGTTTCGGGTCTTTCAACATCATACACCCTCACCCAGGCGACCCAGCCGGGGGTGATCAAGCCCCGACTTGCATCCCAGTAGCAGCCCACGGATCTGCCCTCTTCATCCAAAGCCACCGGGTGGCCTTTTCAGCGGCTTCGCTTGTGGACTTGATGGCCGTGTTAACTGTCTTGTGAAGGTATTTTCTGTTTTGCCCTGTAGAGACCCAAGTTCCCACATGGAAATGATATTTGTTTCCATTGAACTAGAGTGTGCAAGAGTTGTCCTGTATCTGTAGCTTCAATCCTCGCTCCACACCCCTGTGATACCTGCCTGTAAAAATCTGGTTACATTAGCTAAATTTAATAGATCAATGTAGTTGATAAAATTAGAATTAAATAAATTGTAAATATTAGTTAATACAATGGCCAATAGTGTAGCTAAAAATGTTAGCAACAGGTGCTTACAGGTGTTTAATTATTAGCTATAAATATGGCTAACAAACAAGTAGGTGTTAAATTGACTAGAACTCACATAATTTGGTGTAGTATATCATTTTTAAATGTTTGTTCGCTCCTTGTTCTCCATACTATTGAAACAGCTTGCAGTCATAGGTTTGAATTAAATGTGACTGGATGACATCGAACTGTTTTAGTTCCATACAAAGGAGAGTACACACAGTGAAACTCCAATGTGAGAGCAACGTCTTGATAATTGATGACAGCTAGAACAACACTGCTCTCCAGTGGCCGAGGAGGAAACTCAATAACCTGATCGATAGATAGCAGCACAGCACTGTATAATCAGAAAAGGTAGAAGTGCACACACACACACACACACACACACACACACAAAGACAAATTGTCTCCTTTTGTTGTCTCTGGGCATTAGACATTTTAGTCACAGATATAAAGCAATTTTAACAATAAGATTTAAAAACATTCCAGAATAAAACATTTTATTTATGTATCTACTTGTTTATTGTATGTATGTTGTTGTATGTATTTTTTAAAAAAAGCTTTTACTGATCTAACCTGAACTAACACCTGGTTGAGTATAGATAACATTTAAAAGGTGAAATAATAGTTTTCATATAGATGCGAGTGTATATCTATGCAGGTAAGGTCTGGGGAACTTTCACAAGGGCGCACACGGATTGGTTGTTTCGTCACTTCCGTATTTCATTTCCGTAATCAGCCAACAAAACACATATCTTTTCAAAATAAGATCCACGCTGAGCAACGTGTGCATTTTCATGAATAAAAGACAAGTGTGTGTTAATTTTTCATTCATTAGTAAAATACATTAAGAAATTAAGCCAATACATCGTAATCACGTGACTTATTGATTCGATTTTTTTTCTTTTTTAAATTATAACCAACATTTATGTTTTAAGTTCCGGGCTCGCGCTCCTCCTTTAAGGTGGCTAGAGCTGCCGGAGCCGGAGCAGCTGCGGACTCTTCGTCCACGCTCAGAGGAACCATGGTGTCCGCTGCGGTGCTGCTGCTCCTCGCTGTGTGGGCCCAGGCTGCTGCAGAGAAACAACTGGTGTATGTGACTGTGGTAAGTAGAGTTCAGTCTGCCCTAAAGCTGCGGGCGAACTGCGCAGCGGTACATCGCGCTGCTTTTTGTCACGAACTGAGGCTTGCGGAACTGCGTTCAAAATGTTTTCAATTTTTGGGTTTTCTCTGTTTTTCTGCAAAAATGTACGTTATCCCTCATCTGAATTAAGTCTGTAAGTAACGTTCAAGGTGTTCTGGTCAATTCGGCGCTCTGATTATTGATGTAGGCGAGTTTCTTTTTAGTAGAGCATTGTTGTGTTTTTTTCAGACTGCTGGCTATAACCGCACATTATCAAAATGCTTATTTTAATGATGGAGAAATAAAAGTAGACTTTGCAATATTAACTTTAAGATTGAAAATACTTCGGGAGTAGGACATTGAGTGAATTCAGTTTGAAAACATTCTTACCAAAAGACTAGTGTTGAACTGACACTTGAAGTTATTGTTTGATCAAGCCTTAAAACAAGCCTGACCTGTTTGTCCACGCGGCTCTCACGTATTTTGGAGTGTGTGGGAATCGATACAATAGTAGTTGCCAGTGTTGACTACCTATCCTATCAAGTGACCTGTCAGCTGCACTAACAATACACACACAAATGAAAATGGTGGATGTTTGTAAATGCTGGTGTTTTCTTTCAGCTCCTTTTTAAACTGAAAATAATGGGGGTCATGGAGAAGTTGCAGCTGAATTTAAACCTGGCCACAGCTCACCGGGAAAGCCAGCCTAAATACAGGAAGTAAGACAGTGAAGGCAAAGATACAGAGGTTATTGTTTTACCCAGACAACAATCAGCCGTCCACTGATGGCATACTTCTGTTGAGCACTTGCTATTACAAGTGTCTTTTGTAAGATTGGTTGTTCCCTTCAACTTCCACTTTCAGTATGTGCAAACACCAGTTTTTGCACGTCTTTCTGTTATAGCACGACCAGCGAACACCAGTGAGATTTTTCCACCTGATTACTTTTTATTCTAAGTAAGCCCAGCAAAGTGTTCACATTTTGAGACAGAGCCTCACTTGCAGGGTAAAGATTTCATTATGTATGTGCAAACCTTCTCTGACATGAGGATGTTACCTTTCCTGCCCTCTGTTTCCCCCTTGTTTTGTATAAGAGGCAAAGATTCTGTCAGGAAAGTGAGAATTAAAATAGTTTTGTGCACAGTCATGTTTTAAAGTGATGGCATCATGCACCTTGCAAGTCACAGTATTAAAGTATAACCCCAAAAGGAAGGTCACAATACAGTGCCCAAAAAACCACTTATTTTTCTCACCGGTTAGGGTTGCACAAGTTCTTACTGTTGCACTTCTTCGAAACTCGCCTGCTAAGGAGCCATGAATGGATCGTAGAGCAGATAAGATTAGAAAGGGATAATCCACCCTTCAAATAGAGTTTACACACATTATTTTTTTGAAGCTATTTTGGACAGAGCAGTCATGCATGTGAGACCTCACGCCAAATCAGAAAAGCCAAACCCACACAGCTGGTGCCCAGGAACCCAGTTTTTAAACATACTATCAAAATATAAGTCAACAAAGGAAACAGAGAGTCCTTTATCAGAAAGTGTTTTATAATGACTGCCCTGGTTTTACTGCTGCTTTTAAGAACCTGGTGTTTAAATCCGTTTGTCTTGATGGCTTGTGAATGACATTATGGTGTTTGACAAATACTTGGCAGGAGCTTTACTGTCAGCTGACTCGATGTTACAATAGCCAGTTGCACGGACTGAACCAGACCAAAGGTTTGTGGATTTTAGAGAAGCAATTATTATTATTTAGATGTTTACAGGTGCTACAGATTGTGTATTGTGTATGCAAGATTTTGATTTTGAAAAATATAAATACTCCTTTGAGATAACAGTATGCCATTTGGTTGTCTCTATTCTAGGCTATTTGTGCTGTATTCACAGATAATTAAAAAATGTGGTGGGTTTTAGAAATGCTTCATAATGTGTGATAATCCTCCCCTAAGGCAAATAAAAAGCATTTTATATCCAGATCCCATGTTTTCAGATGAAAAAGCCATTGGCACAATTTGGTGCCAAAAGCTCTTGAGATTATGTCTGCCTTGGACTTTTCTGACTAAAATGTAGGGATGCGTGCTGAATTCGGTACTTTTTTTTTTTTAGGTACCAACCAACTTCAAAGTAAAAATGTCCAAGATATATGTCCAAGATATCATCTTTATTGATTTGACTGCTAGCTATACTACATTTATCGTAACATAACTTGCACATTTTAAGGAGTAGAGAAATTCTTTTAATAGCTTTTTCCCTTCCTGGATGGTACTTTCTCCATGCCAATTTTCGTGTAGATTGGCTGTACCATATTGGAGGAGTATAATATTTGTGTCGGACCATTTTGCGCAAAAACTACCTGGGCGGAAATGGGCGGGGCCTAGCCAGCAAGATTCAAGAGGATTTCCCGAACGCGCTGATATAAGGTCTTTGGAGGTAAGCGGCCTCGGTTGGTCATTATAAGGCTAAATGCGTTTTTTTTTTTTTTTGCTGTAGCGCCACTAGGTTGGCTAGTTTTCGCGCAGCCACCTAGTAAGAAAGAATAAAATAAGAATAAAAATCTTTGCGAAAACGATAGGGTTCCCAATAGGGTGCTGGGAACGGCACTGCTGCTTGCATCGCGCCGACCCAGCCCTGGCGGGCTTGGACCCCTAACAATGTGTGGACGACCCACTCTACCAGCTGAGCCCCAGTCACCACAGTGGGAGTTTTCATGTTCCAGTTTCACACTGAAAGCCAAACCATTTGTCATCAGTTCCTTGTCACCTGAAACCTCTCTCTGCTCCAGTTGTTCCGCCATGGTGACAGATCACCCGTCAAAGCCTATCCAACCGACCCCTACCAGGAGAGTGCCTGGCCGCAGGGCTTTGGACAGCTGTCACAGGTAAGATGACTTTTTTAATTTTATTTTATTTTAGCTGGAATACAGTCTCTAGTAGACTGACTGCAAGTTTCTGTACTATCACTTGATTTAAAAAAAAAAAAACAAAAACAAAAAAAGGCACTCATTGTGTGTATATATACCATTTTATATTTTATACACAATTCCTAATCCAACCACTGGCGTGAATGTATTTACGTATGGACAGTGCAACCGGTGCAGCTGCCGGGGCCCAGACTCTGTCAGGGGGCTGCAGGCCCCGTTATTGTAAAGGGAACAGCTCGGGGTGGCTCGGTAAGGTAACGCTGAGTGGCTGGTATGGGAGAAGGAAAAGATCATTTGTCCAGTCACGTTGATACCCGTCAGTCATGATGAAACATGATGGTGTGAGGTGAGTTGATTCTCATTGCAGCAAAAAAAAAAAAAAAAAAGCAAGTGGATGAAAATTGACAAGAAAACATAGCATGACGTTTAGCATTAGCCTAGCCTCTCTTGACTGTGTGCGTGCGTGCGTGTGCGTGTGCCTGTGTGTAGCCTGCACGAGGTGCACTTGTGTTTCGGGTGGGGGTGGGAGCACAAAAAAAAAAAATTTGCACCGGGACCTATACCCATGATGTTACACTAGTGAATCCAACGCATTTAGTATTACATACATCACTGTATGTAGGATCACTATGAAGACATGTAGGGGAGACCGGGGCTAGTTGTCCCAATTTTTACACTAGATAGATTTCTTTGAATCAATATATCACATAAAAAATAAATGTGTGCCAGAGAAGAGTCAAAGTCTCAGGTGTATATTTTGTATTGATGTCATTTTCATATCTTGTATCAGTGCATAGTTATAAGCAATCAAACAAAGAGTGTGGACATGTGACAAGTGTCTTACTTTGTACTATGTGTACAGAATAATATCAGGACGGTGACGTGCTTGTAACTCCGTAATTTATTCTTAGCTTGCAGGTAATGCACACACATTTGCCTGGATCACCCAAAACTAACATGTACTTCCTGACACACCTCCTGGTACATCCCATCAGCCAATCATAATGCTCAATGAAGTGATGGTAGATGGCAAATCACAACAGAATATCTGACATATTCTCTGAGAATATTACATCCCCCTCCTTTTGAAAAAGTCGTGTGATTCAGTCCTAGCAGAATTGCCAAAACAACATAACTCTTGCAGAAAACAAAACACAAAGTATACTGTAATCGAAACAGCATGAATGCAGCACTCATTGCAAAACCAAAATATTGACTTTGAAATTCTTACCAGTCCTTTCTTGCGTATACTCACTGATAACCATGCATTGAACATCCAACATTTATATTCCCACAGTGTATCCATTTTCTAGTATACATACATGCAATCCTTACTGAATATTGAACTCACTAACATCATAACATTTAGGTGTGACTCAATGTCCTCAAGAAACACTCTTATCCAAACTTATCTATAAGTCCATGACAGTTCTGGGTTTGACTGTCCGTCCTGGTCTCGTCTGATAAGGGACAGCCATCGTGGCAGGTGTGGTCTCAGTGGTTTCCAGTGGGTCTCTGGTATAGCGTCGTGGTCATCTGAGTTCACCTCTGCACTGTGTGTCTATTTGGTGTCTAGAAGGTGGAGTCTGTTTCATCTATACTCCTGTCCTTCGGCTGTACGTATATGATATGATCGATCAGTGTCAGCAGGTTTAATGACAACTGCTGGTTTCCAGTAGCCATGCTCCTGGAGTCGGATGCTCTGTCCTGGCTGCAGTGATGTCATCGGGCGAGCTGACCGGTCGTAGTTGTTCTTCTGACCCTGCTGTTGTTGAACTCTGCTGGCATAAATATCCTTGTGAATGATGACTTCTGGCTGCAGCTGCTGGTGGGTGTTGGGCAGTATGGAGCGGAGGCGACAGCTCATAAGCAGCTGTGCTGGTGATCTGAAACTCTCCACAGGTTACGATACTCAAGGAGACTGAGGTAGGGGTCTCTCTTATCTGTTTTGGCCTTTTCCAAGAGTGACTTAGCAATGTGTACTGTTTTCTCCGCGAGGGCATTGCTGCGGGGATAGTGTGGGCTTGAAGTTATGTGAATGAACTCCCATTCTTTGGCGAAGACTTTGAATTCCCTGCACATGTACTGGGGACCATTGTCACTCACAAGAGTCTCTGGCACGCTGTGTCTGGCAAAGGCTGCCTTCAGTTTGTGGATAACAGCGGAGGCTGTTGTACTGTGTAGCTTATCCAGCTCAAAACATCGGCTGTAATAATCTACTGTGACAATGTAGGTGTCATTGTTCCACGTGAACAGATCCGTAGCCACTGCCTGCCGTGGCCTATCCGGGATCCGGTGACTAATCAGGGGTTCTTTGGTGTTGGAGGGTCTGTAGGTGAGACAGGTGGGGCATTTCAGCAACCATCTCCTCAATGTGTTTGTTCATCCCGGGCCAAAATAATATGTCATGGGCTCTGAGCTTGCACTTTTCCATGCCCATGTGACCTGCGTGTATTCAGGACAACATCTCTCTGCGTAGTGTGGTTGGCATAATGATCTTCTGCCCTTTGAATATGATGTCGTTCATTACAGAAAGCTCTGTTCTGTGGTTCCAGTACTCAGCTATGCACTGAGGGCACGTTTTCCTCTCCTCAGGCCAACCTGACTTGATTGTCTCTTTCAGTAGAATGAGCTGTGTGTCTTTCTCAGTCTCTATTCTGATCTCCTTCAGCTTTGTATCACTGACCGGTAAGTTGCTGCACACAGTGTGCACCTGCATGTCCATGCCTGATGCTGTCATCCTGGTCAGACAGTGACTTCTTGGAGAGAGTGTCTGCAACAGGGTTTCCTTGCCTGGTCTGTGGAGGATGGTGAAGTCATATCTTTGTAGGTGGCCTTTTATTGTGGACAGTATAAGGTACACCTGTGCACTAATCATGGTGTCTGATGAGCATCTTGATGTGGCACACCTGTGAGGTGGGATGGATTATCTCAGCAAAGCAAAAGGGCTCA
>OOFC01002129.1:25221-52867 GCA_900323345.1 Pseudochromis fuscus | reverse complement strand
CCTGACAGTGAGCAAAACAACTCTGCTACTGCTGGGTGTAGTTTGAAGATATCTCACTACTAACAACATCAAAGTCTCACACACACACACACACACACACACACACACACACACACACACACACACTCCCAGTAGGAATTCCCTGATGAGTAAAGACAACACAACAAGGACAGTAATCTGTTTTTGTTTATGCATTTTAAAAAGTGTAATCTCTCTAATGTGGATGAATTTGGATCCTTGAAAATATCTACAAACCTCTAAAATAATGGGGAAAAGGAAAGATATCATAATGTAATCTAATATTTACCAGCAACAGCGTAGACATTTAATGATGTGGTTCAATTGGACATTAAAATATCTTTCTGAGTTACAATCAGCTCAGCCCAACAACAGGCCTGCCAGTGTTAGTGTGTCCCTGTATGACTTTGTGTCACTGGATATGTGATACTTACCAACAGGTGCCTTTTAATAATCTGCCAGCACTATTTGAATAAAGTGTGATTATGTCTTTTTTCAACTTGAAAGGGCCATAAAAATAAATTACCTTCTCATTACAAGTGATGAGGTCCTACAAAGATCACATGAAAGCCAATATTATTATGCAGCCCACGGCGCCCTCCAGAGGATGAATAGTAGAACTTCATCTGCCAAATCTGACTGTAACTGTTTCCTTTAGTGAGTACAGCCTCATCAGTGTGTGTGTGTGTGTTTGTGCATTAGACTCAGACGGACGGGGTGGATGTGAACGCTCCAAACAGCGATGGTGTGACAGCTGTGATGCTCGCCCTCAGAGACATTGACCTTTTTGAGAGCATAGCGGGACAGTTGCCATGGGAACACAGACCTGTGGAAGTGGTCAAAGAACTGCTCGGACTGTCTGCGTAAGAAAACACGAGTACTGCTGCACATATTGATGCAAAAGCTACATACAAACACTTTTTCTTAGTGCCACAAAATGTTACTAGGAGGCTTTGATGACAAAGTTGTCAATATCTGAAGTTGATTTAGGGAGAAAAAATGTCGACTTACACTTTTTACCTTCTCACTCAGTGATCTGCGGGTACGAGACAACAACAACTGCTCAGCTCTCCACCACGCTACAAACATCAGCAGCTCTCTGACTGAGGAGATCATTCCCATGCTTGTTGTAGCTCTACATCACACAGGTACACACACACACACACACACACAGAAACAGGACAGACAAGGCAGGTATCAGTCACTATGGTTTAGTCGACGATCCACTATTGTTTTTTATAACAACAATGGATGAAATGACTACAAACACATACTTCACCAAGGTCTCCACAGCTGCACTGCTCCCTTTGTGGTGAAAGAGAAACTATGTTGTTAAAACACTGACTCATGTTTCCTGGATTTTTTTCATACGTGACCTCATCCTCTGATCTTGCTCAAAAGTTAATCATTTATTCCTTAATTCCTTATCTAGCCAAAGACATTAATCCAGGTCTGTTCATAGGCTTTTCCATAAGTTTGCCAACAGATGGGCAGACAGGCAGACACACCAGTGCAGGTGAAAACATAACCTCCTTGGTGGAGATAACAATGAAAGGGCTCATTCATACTTACCCACAAATATAAACCCAAACCAACATGCATGCAGGTTTGACCTTTAACTCGGTCTCACCTCTCTCTTCAGCATTGTTTACAGGGGCGGCCACCAGTTATTTAAGCTCAAATTAATTACCTTTAACTCTCAGATGGCAGACATACAAAGTCAGCAACTGGATTGTGAACACAATGAAGAATTTTGCTACTATTATTTGTGTAAATGAGTCATAAGTTGATGAAACGTCAGTGTTACAGCTTTTTCTGTTTCAACTAAATAGATAAAGAAATATTTATTGAGTTGTGTTTCTTTGTGAATAATTTAAATCTGATTACATTATCAAACGTTGCTGTAAAATACAAAAGACACTGTGTATAAAAGCCCTGCACTATAACACTGCTTTAGAGGACTATGTTGTTTCTTCCATAGACACACATTCAATATAGGACCTGAAAATATTTTTTTGAACTGAAGCAACAAATACAGGAGTTTCCCTGTTCTTTAAATCCATAATCATTGGCTGCATATTGCATAATATGTCAACTTAGTAACCATGCTTCCTCACCTCCTCGTGTTATGGGCTTCACTTTAGTTACTGATTAATTGATCAGTTACTTATTACTAATGCAAAAATGTCACGTGTAGCTTTTAAGCACACATGTACAAAATCTGAATATATCATCGTATTCATGACTGTGAGTAAGCACACACTTTCCTTCTTTGTCTTTCTCACACACATACACAAACTGCAAGTTCATTCATAATCCTGTTTTTTCACAGTGAAACCTCTGCAGTCGCACTCAAAGCCTGCACTCATGTGGGAAGGTATAAGAAAGGCTTGTTTGTGTATGTGTGAGGGACTCTGCTGAGAGTTCATGGGTATTTGGGTCAGAGCATGTGTCACGGATGGCGATGGAGAAACAAGGTGACACTGAGAGGATGGATAAACTAAGATGAAAAACACTGGAAGTAGAAAACCCTTTTTTTTTTACTGCTTCCAGTCCCCCTCCCTGTGTAAACAGCTCAGGGCGCAGAGGTACGGACCCTAACGTGGATTTAGTTTTGCTGCAGTGACTTCTTTTGGTGTCAGTAGAAGCCAGAAAAACCTCATTTACTTCTGATTTGGAGCAGATGCTGTCCCTGTGTCGACCCGGGCCCACGACAAACACTCCTGCCAGGATTTGGTCTCAGAGTTTGAAGATTCAGACATAGAGTTGGAGAGTCTTTACCCTCATCAGTCGACAGCAGCCTCGCCCACACAGACACCAAGCCATCAACACCACAGTGCACCATACAGCCACACTGGGGTAAGTTACAAATGCTGATACATGTAACTTTGACATCAAACTCTCAAATGTCCATTCATTTGTTTTCAGAGTGTAAGGAGACAGATTGCCTCAGTAATTGATGGATTGAAACAGATGATTAGTTTATGTTCTGCAGCAATTTAATTACAGTGTTTGACCCACAGAAAGGTCTGTGGTGTTCACTGATCGCTGCACTGTAACTATTACTCTGAAGCCGTCACAATTAACAAACACACAGATGGACTAGCAGTAAGTGGTCGCCCAGAAGACAAATATTAAGACCAGTAATTAGCTCTGGGTGTGTGTCTCTGTTTGTTTGTGTGGAGGTGGGGTACTCTGTAGCTGACACTTCGCTGCCATGCTGTCATATTGTTGTGGGAGTCCTTTTAGAGGGAGTAGACAAGCAGGCAGCTGGTTAGCTGGACGGACAGAGCAGGTGGTTTACGGTGAAAAGCTTTCGACACTGTTGTGTGTGTGCTACAGGTACTTTAACATTACTAAGGTGTATTTCACTTCAAAAATCATAACCCAACTATCATAACAGTTGTAACAGAAACTGAGTTTTAAACCACCAGGACTGCAACTTTCAAAGCAACTCTCAACAAACCTCATTCACTTGTTGTTGTTTACAGTACTAATGAAACTATTCAAAATCAAATGGCTTTGTAGTTTGGTAGAAGTTTGGGGGTCTCTTGTTATCCCTGTTTAGCTAAGGCTTTGAGAAAGCATTTACAGGAAGCACTCAGAGAGAACCAATCACCACCAGGGTATAGACCAGTGGTTCTCAACCTTTTCCAGCTCAGGGCCCACTTTTAAGTCCCACCTCTGACACCATCAAATACCAGGCCATGTAAAGTTTTTATTGAATATTAAACTCCTGTAACATGTTGTAACACCTTGTAACTGAGTTTTAACATTTAAAACATCATTGTAGTGTTTTTATTTTTATATAGTTACATCATACTATTTTCGAAATTATTTGGTGGCCCCCTTGCAATACCTTCACGGCCCACCAGGGTGCTGCGGCCCACATGTTGGGAATCGCTGTTGTAGACATTATCCTTCTGCATGTGTGTGTTGATGTTTAACAAAATCCTTTAAGACGTGGCAAAGTCATGAGTTTTAACTGAAAAAGCAAAACATTTAATTGTTTCATTTTGAACCCACTGCTTCCTTCTTCTTCTTCTTCTTCTTCTTCTTCTTCTACAGCCAAAGTGTTTTGCTGCCTCCAACTGGTTCTCTGCTCATCCTCTGCTTTTTCTCAAAATGCAGTTTAATTAGTTTAACACCCTATCTTTGAAAAAAACATCAAGATTGTAAGTTTTTCTCTAATGCTGCTAACAGACAGATCAGAGATAATAAATGAGAGCATGATTTAGTCCAACTCTGTAAATATATTCAAGTTAAAAGTTTCAAGTTCAAATTACACTGAACTTCTGGCAGACGCTTGTCCTCGCCAGAGCTTCTTTCATCCTCCATTTTTCAGGACTGAGACATATAAATAATGAATTGCTCACCTTTGTTCTGTCCAGGAAGTGCTGGAGTCTCCAGGCTGCCCTCCTCGATCTGACCATCATAAAGATCTCAGTCAAGGTAAGGTCGCTTTTAAGGACTTTAGGAGTGAAACTGAAATGGTATTGTTTGTAGACTTTTCAGATTCTGGTCAAATTAGCCCTCTTGGTCCTGGAGGATAATCAGTCGTACAAATAACTCCTGGTCTTTAGGATTTGTGCACTGGTTGTCAGCTAACTGCTCCAAATAGTGTTTTACATTGAGAAAGACACATAATGGTCAACATCCCACAGAGGCCATGAGATCAAACCTCCATGTAAAGGGGCTGAGGGAGGCGTGACAGGATGGGAGTGGTCTCATGCACAATACAATCTCTCAGCTGAAAGTCTTGTAGCTCAGCCTCTACAGCAGCATGGTTTAGACACACAGAGGGAAACACAGAGGACAGCAAAAGCCTTTCTGTTATTTCAGAATAAAGGTGTCGTGGTGATTAGGGTCTTAACCATGTGTGGAGAGATAAAGAATCCTTTTAAGTCTCCTTATGGGAGGAAAGTGGACCAACAGGCTTAGAAACAGGTGAGTGTTTATCCTCTAAAAAGAGCATTAATGTGTTTTATAAGGAATGTTGTACTGTGCAAAGTCTGTGTGGAAACAGGGTAAGTTTTACTGGCCATGAAAGTTCATTTTTGTGTAGTTAAAGCTCATTCAGGTTTTATGATTTGGCTTTGAAATCTACAAATACACAAGATTTGTTGCCATTGATTTGATGTTTTGAGGAATTTTGCCAGTTTTTGGTGATGCAGGTTTTTTTTGTAACAGTGATGGTGACTGATAGACTTTTGGAAAGAGAATAAAGAGGAGTCATGGTGGGTGTAAATTTCTGTGTGTGTGTGTGTGTGTGTGTGGACCAGATAAGGGGATCCCCCTCTGTTTCCAGGACGCCATGGAAACACTGACAGACATCAGGCAAGCCTACCAGGACACAGGGAGAGGAAGCAGGTGGGTACAGTGAAATCTCACAATCTCTAAGCTACACACACGTTCTCATATGAAGCCTGTTTTTTGATGTGTATTAGGTATAAACAGGAAATAATGATGAAGGTGATGGTACTGACTGATAGTACTGACAGTGGTAACTCCTGTGAACAGCTTCACATCTGTTCATACGTAACCACAAACAGTTGCGTACACACAAACATTATATGTGCGTACAGTCCCCAACACACAGTCTTTTGTATACACAGTTGGCTCCCCCCGGGCTGGTCAACAAATGCCTCTTACTTTTACACCGGCGGTAGAATAGTGTCCTATCTGGTTACACTCACAGACCTGTACGCAGGCACCTGTCACCGTGTCCAGAGGACAACCTGTTCTTCTACCCACAAACAGGTTAGAAACACAGGGACGGGGGGAGAGAGGGCCTCGGTGAATCAGCCCATTGTCTGTTATGAGCAGCTCTCACCACTGAATCAAGTCCAAGCTCCGAGGAGAATAAAGGTCTTTGAGCTGCTCTCTAATTTCATACCACCAGCTTCCAGAAACAGGGAGAGATGTGAGTAGAATGTGGCTTCATACTGAGGTCTGTACAAGGGAGCACAGCTCAAAGTCATCTGAGATTTTCTTAAGTTAACATCATTAATAAGAATTTCTCAGCTGAGGCGCAGAAAACTCCCATCAGTCCAGAGATCAGTGAGATTAACCACATTACTGTGTTTTCCTCTCAGAGGTTTGTCTCTGCCCAGTTTGAACAACAACGGCAAACAATGGGGACATGTAGATCCGGCTTCGTCATCTGGCTTGTTGAATACCAGGACGCCCTGCCAGCCAGTACCCCCCAGACACAGGTGCATACACCAGCCTCACTCAGTATTTTAGCATTTTGTGTTACCTAAGTTAGACTAATCAATAGGAATTAACACATATAAACAGTGAGGAGTGATGACGGGATGGAAAGGACACATTAGATGAAACAAACTGAGAGGAGTCTGACTTTTCTTTCTCAATTAGTTTTTTAATGACTACATGATAATCTGAGTGACTGTAAACAACAGACTATGAGGCGAGGGTTTATTTACACTTTGCAAAATGGCTCCAAGCTCTGACTCCTGAATCAAGTGATAAAGTCAAACATGAAAAGTAATCATGAGTTAAAAAGCAATTATTGAGCTAAAAATATTCAATCAACAATGCTAAAAAGTATCTATATCATGAGATTTTTTTTGCTATCGATAGCTAAAACTTTATTAATCCCCATTAGGAGAAATTCAAAATAATATAATTCATAACCATACACCATAATCTTACTTACTCATACAATTTGTGGCACTTACAAAAAACTCTCTATGATTTTGACAGACAGAGAACCAGAAGTGTAGTTGCTGCATCCCCACCCTCCCACAGCCTGCTGTCTGTGGCGGAGCCCAGCCAGCTCAGCCAATCAGCTCCCAGCATCATGGAACCACTGCTGTGTTCAAACACTATGATGCAGGCCAGAGCACACATCCAGACACGTACGTTTATGCAGAAGACAAGTGTTTACTATTATTTTTCTGATCATATACTTGTCTGTTTAAATTTGTAATCTCCTCCTGTCTGCAGGACTCAGTTCTCAAAATACTGTCAATGAACAAAAGGTGAGTTTCAACCAAAAACGTCCTTGAATCAGCTTCATCTGTTTGCCTCATCATTTTAAAGGTCTTTACTGGTTCTCTGCTGTTTCCACAGAGCTTCTTACCGGCTCCACATTGCCGAACGCCCAAGCTCCTGGCACCCCTGGATGGCCGGCCCAGAGATGGCACAACTCTGCCGGTGCTAAAGCAACGTGCTCCTCTGAAGCCCATCAGCCGGAGCCCCCTCTGCTCCAGGACCCGGCTGAGGCGGGAGAGGCTGTCCTGGGGGAGCACACGCAATGGCCCTCTCACAACTAAAGCTGGCAGTGAGGAAAGTCGGTCCAGCAGCAGCAGCCAGAGCTCCGTCGACCTGGAGGATGAGGATGATGACAGGGAAGTGCACGAGAGAGCTTACGAAGACAGAAATCTGAGGGCCTTTGGGGACGGGCTGTTGCAGTATTCAAAGGATGTGAGCACCTCCGGGGCCGATCTGGCTGGAGAGACCGGCCCGGCTTTGAAAGCTCAGTCAAAGCTCAGTCATGTTGCACTCATCCACAGATCAGCACATAACCTTGAGCGAGATGTTGTCAAAGACACAAGTGATCTGCTTATCACTGAAAAGGCGATGAACTCTCACTGTGAAGAGAATAATATGAATTATGCAAAAGACAGTGAGTCCTCAATAATATCTAACGATGCACAAAAAGGAGACAATGTGACTTGTGCTAAGGATGCTGTGAACAATGTAATCACATCAGAGTCTCAGGAGGAAATGAACAATGTGGGCTGCACTACAGAAGCTGTGAATGGTGACCAAGGGGATGCTGCTGCACTCTCCAAAGTGATGTACGAAAATGAAATGCAGCATGTAGCACAGATAGAGAGAATAATGAAGGATCCCGGTGCTGGAGATATTCAGCTCGACCAACTGATTGTAAACTCTAATCTGCCCGATGTGGATCCCAATAGAGATGAGAACATGCTTAAAGCTTTAAATCCTGCCCGGACCAAGGAGAAAAAAACCAACATGAGCTGTGAACTGAGAACAAACAATCAAACTAACCAATCCTCCAACATACTAACACATAAAGATCGAAGTATGTTAAGTTGGAATAAGTCCAAAAGCAATCTGAAGTACTCCTTATTTTCCACACAAGTCAAAGATAAAGCCAGAAGAAGCCCTGAGCTTAGCAGAGAGGGCACAGTCACCAAAGCCAAATCAAAGATTAAATCTGGTAAAAGTGCTCACTGTAACACCGGCAGCACATCCCCACGAAAGAAGGTTATTGATCATCCACAGAGCAAAAGAGCAAATCCTGACAAGATGGGCGGCAACAGAGCTCCACAGCACACCCCACCAACCAGGGAGCTGAGAAGTGCCCAGCAGGTGAAGAAACCCTGCATAGGGGGGAAAACCCAGAGGTCGAAATCTGCTGTGGACCTCATCACCTACAAAGACATGTTTCAGCAGATACAGAGTCGCGACGAAGGGCCGGCCATCTATGAGATGTTTGCTGGGCCTGTCTATGAAAACCTCCGGGTTTCCAGCTCCTGTGAGAAAATTAAGGAGAGACAGGTGCAGTGTGCGCCGTCGAGAAAGCCTCATCAGAGCCACAAAGCCAAACACAGGCCACTGAAACCTGTGCAGAGTAGGAGGAGAAGCCCAGTGGAGAGTATGGTGGTTTCAACTAAAAACAAAGCCAAACCTTTGCCGTCCACGAGGAAAAATAACCTCATGTCCGTGTCAGGGAAGGTTCCTAAATTAGAGGCCGAGTTAGTTCAAGTTAAGGACGTTAGCAATGGTCACAATAGTGCAGAAGATAAGGGTGAAGGTCATGTGTTATCTACCATAAAGGAAGCTCTCTCAAGATATGGATCTGAAACATTAAAATCTGACGACACAACTCTGACCACAGCGAAAATCTCCTCTCACGCTGAAGGTTACGGTCACATTCAAGAAACAACTGTAAATTCATCAAGAGGAAACGCAAATGAGCCTGTGTCATCTCAAAGCCCCCAACAGCCCAAGATCAACACCTGGACATCTTCTAGCAGCAGCAGCAACCACACCGTCATGTCACCAGTTTACCAGAAGTTTCTGGATGAAGCGGGGGATGGGCCGCTCACAGACGACCTGCTGCAGTGTCTGGCGGAGGAGCTGATCTCGTTGGATGAGCGGGAGGTCTCTGTAGGCCAGCTCTCTGAGAACCTGGACCAGAGCAAACAGGAGTCCCACAGAGAAGATCATCCTGTGTCAGGAGAAAATGCATTTCCTGAGGTAAAGTTCTCCTTTCACATTATGGTTACAAGTTATATCATAATATTTTATAACTACTTGTATACTCACGTTATTGAAAACTGTACAAAAAATATTAAGCAGAGGAACTGATCTAAAAAAATGGAGGGTATGATTCACTTTCTTCTTAATAAAAATAGTTTTTAAGGATTTTTTTAATGTATTCTTTTAAGAGTTTCAAGAGTTTCAATTCATAATATATACTTCATATACAGTGTAATGTGACCTCACCTGTTGGTTTGTGGACTCCCATTTCGAAGCGTTTTCAAGAGTTTGCCATTTTAATGTCGCCATGTTGGTTGTTTGGAGCCAGAAGTGACCATATTTGGATGTGGAGGGAGCAGTGAGGAGGCGGGTCTGACCCTCGAACCTGATGACACTGTCTAATGTGTATGAGACTCAAGTTCAGAGCTGGTTTCATTGGAGACCAGGCTTGTCAATCAAACTAACCACACCCATGAATGTTCCTCTTTTTGAAGCCTAATATCTGCTTAATGATTGTTTTCTTCAGCTGGACCATCAGCTCACTAATAAGAAGAGTTGACTTTAGTTACTGACATCAGAATGACTTGTGAAAAAAATGTACTCACTGAGTATATCATGATTGAAAATGACAATTTTTGAATTGAAGTCAACTGGAGCATCTAGTGGCTGTTGGGAGTATTTCACTTCCTCATTGGTCTCATTTGTGAGATCCAGTTGCTTCGTCCATTTCTGTTTACAGTTTATGATTCATAAATAAAACCTTCATGTATCTCATAAAAGTGCACTGTGCTATATGCAAAGGACACCTCTATCTCAGCATGAGGGTTTAATTAAATGGGGAGCTGAATAATTTTACACAGCAAAGTTTGTTTCACAGGTCTTGGGGAGTACAACATCAAAAAGCTGTGTAAACGTCAAGTGACGGTAACTCCCACTGCTCTTTTTATTAATCTGTGTATTTTATTTCAGGCTGCTTCAATAGACAGTGCTCTGCTTGGCTCTGGGCTGGTTGTAAATGACACCATCACATGGACAAAGGGTGAAGTGCTTGGTAGGGGGGCCTATGGCACAGTAAGTATGCTATTTTTTTTTAATAGCAAAACAAAATATTGACAGCAACAACTGAAACATCACAAATTATTTCTAGATATTTAAAATGGCCAACTGCCAGTGTTAGTCCATCTGTGCCCTGATCGAGATCTTTAGACTTCACATCTTCTTTCAGGACTCCTAACATGACAAGCTGTCAATGATCCATGAACCCATGCACTGCAGAATAATCCTCCTCAAATAACCAAATCATCTACAGCAGCAGGTCCAGATGTTAAACCTTCACTTCACCACCACTGCCTCCTTACCAGGTGTACTGTGGCCTGACCAGTCAGGGCCAGCTGATCGCTGTGAAGCAGGTGAGCCTGGATTCCTCCGACTCTGACGCTGCAAAGAAAGAGTACAATCGTCTGCAAAGAGAAGTGGAGCTGCTAAAAACTCTCAGACACATCAGCATTGTCGGCTTCCTGGGAACCTCGCTCCATCAGCATGTGGTGTCCATCTTCATGGAGTATATCCCAGGAGGATCCATCGCGAGCATCCTTCACAGGTTGGCCTGATTTGAAGTGTTTTGACTGAAGTTTCTGTTTAAACACAGCTGCTGTGTTTGTGGCAAAGTGTTACGGATTTTAATGCAAATTGTCCTCTACTACTGTCAGATTTGGTCCACTGCCAGAGCGTGTCCTTGCTCTGTACACCCATCAGATCCTCGAAGGGGTGGCCTACCTTCACCTGAACAGGGTGATTCATCGGGACTTGAAAGGAAACAATGTCATGCTGATGCCAACTGGTGTCATCAAGCTCATAGATTTTGGCTGTGCGCGACGTCTCAGTTGCTTAAACCACACGGCATCCAACAGCGGAGACCTGCTCAAGTCCGTACATGGCACACCTTACTGGATGGCACCAGAGGTAAAAATCTGGATTCTTTTAGATCGGCTTTTATTTGCATTTGTTCACTGGTCCACTGACACTAAATTTCCCCTCCTTAGGTTATCAATGAGACGGGATATGGCAGGAAGTCAGACATATGGAGTGTGGGTTGCACAGTGTTTGAAATGGCAACAGGGAAACCACCACTGGCACACATGGACAAGATGGCGGCCTTGTTTTACATCGGAGCTCAGAGAGGGTTGATGCCCTGCTTACCGGACGGGTTTTCAGATAATGCAAAGGATTTTGTAAAAATTTGCTTAACAAGGTAAGATCAGTGTTTTCAGGAATGTCTGATTTACTGTGGTGGAAAAATGACTTCTCCTAATTGTCTGAAACTGTCAGTTATAGTCAGAAGTCAATCCAGCTTTTTGAATTATAGTCATGTGTTGTTCATTAATATTTGATTATATTTCTCTCAACTTTAGTGACCAGAGACTTCGGCCATCAGCTGATCAGTTGCTAAAGCATTCATTCATCCCCAGACATGAGCCTAAAGTGGACTCTTGGGATTCACAGAAAAAGAACTGCTGCCGCCATCCACAGGGACTATGTGGCTGAATCTGAGTTACAAATGTTTAAGAGTGCATTGAATGATTTGATTTATTGATATTGGTGAATTGAATCACCAGTTATTGGTTTGTGACTGCATGAGGGGTCACCACCTATCCCTAGTGGCACGGCAGAAGTGCCAGCTATAGGGCGAAAGGGGTTTCCAAGGCCTCCATCAATGGTGGTGAAGTCTGAAAGTAAACACTTGAGAAGCACTTTTGTACATTTCACATGGTAAAATATTAGAACCTATACAATGTGAAAAAATTAGATGTTAGATTTTGGTTACTGATCCTGGGTCAGATCTTATAGCAATGTTATAAATGTGCCAATTTATAATCATTTTAACTTTAAATCCATAACTACAGGTGTCCATGCTGTGTGGTCTATTTTTATTACTTATAATGCAGCATATATGACATTTTAAATCAATTTCCATGAACTCCTGTTACTTTTTTATCTAAAGGAATTCAAATTTAAATTGTGCTTGGTCAACATAGGACCTTTCTCTTATTACCTCCACCAAGAAGTTTGTTTTTGCTGAAATTGGTTTATTTGTGTCTGTCTGTTGGTTCATTCGCAACATTACAAAAAAACTACTGAATAAACTGATTTTTTTGAGTGATAAGGTAAAACCATAGACTGTACGTAGAAATGAGTGAAGCAGTCACCCACTACTTTGTGGACTTGGCAGTTGAATGGCACCATGTTGGTTGTTTTGAGCCAGATGAGACCATATTTGGATATCAAGGCAGGGACAATGAGGTGGGTCAAACACTTCAAGTCAAGGTCACTGCCCAATGTGTTTGACACAAGACTTTAGCACTAGTCTTATTGGAGACCAGACCTGTCCATTCAGCTAACCATGCCCCTAAACATTCCTCTTCTCAAAGCATAATATCGACTTAATGATTTTTTTTTTTTCAGATGAACTACCAGATCTCTAATAATAATTTTTAGCTAATGACATCACAATGACTTGTGGAAAAAATGTATTGACTCAGTGTTTTATGATTGAAGAGTTGTTTTTGGAGCCAACCTCCAGCACCCATCAGGAGTATTGCATTATATACTTCTGCATTGGGTCCAACTTGCTTCATCCGTTTCTATATACAGTCTATGGGTATAACTACATGAGCAAATTTGGGGTAAGATCAGAGGATGGGATCCTGGCTGACAAAAATCTTGACAACTCTGTGATAATGAGTGAATGTTTCAACACGATAATGTTATTATTTCACCAGAAACAGTCTATAGCATCAGCACAGGTGAATTTTGTCTCAGCAGAGGTTTGTACTCTTTAAATATATTTTTAGTTATAAGCTACAACATGTCTTCTCAATCAACTTTACAAATCACAGCAGTACAGATTCATTTCTCCAGTAACATGGATAGACATTACAATGTGTGTAATAAAATGACAAAAGACCAGAGTTTATACTGTGTTAGGGTAGTGGCAACTTTGAAGTTTATTTATAATATTGAAATGAAAACTGGGGGGAATAAAAATGTGAAGAGTGGCTTGTACTCATTTGTCTACAACTGCCGCTGCTCTGTGCGCCCAACTGTTAATCGATCACCAGGATACAAACAGTCCAGCCTCAGGGTTATTATTATTATGCACACTCTAAAATAAATGGAGTATCCCATTCAAGAACAGAGGGGGCAGGGTCATGTCAACATTTTAGAGAGTTTAATGTACGAAACTGATAGTAAAGCCGCTGTAAATGCAAATTCAACCAATTGGAAGGAAGTCAATGACACACAAACCTATCAACCACGTCTACATCGCAGATACTTGAGGTTTCCTACATCGGGCAGGTCATCTTGCATATGGCCAATTACTCACTGCTCTAACAATGCTCGCCTGAGTGGAAATTAGTCAACAAGCATTGTGGTTTTCCTGAACAGTACCCTGTAAATGGTTGATTGAATAAATGTGTCCCCTTCATGGGCTGACATCTGAACGGCTACAGCTTCATGTCGTGAAATGTCGTCTGATGCACTTCAAAGTAAAAAGGGTTATGTAAACTTTAATAGCACACTACTACTGTCCTTGTCAGTATTTTTTTTCTTGTTGAGGCACAACCTTTGGCATCCAGCTTAAGGTCTACTTAGGTCCAAAAAAATATTTTTTGGTACAAATTGCATCGCTCTGATGTGATAAGTTGGTGTTGGATGTGCCAGTTGCTGAGAGGGAATCAACTGATATTTCCTGTGATAGAAACCTACAGTGCATCACCATCTGTAGCAAGGCTGTAAGAAGCACACACCACTGGAATGCTGCAATTATACACCCTATGATGCCCAATCCACTGATCAACAAAATAAAACTCTTTTGTAGGTATTATTATTTTTTTTATCTTGTTATACTTACAAGCAGCTCCAAACCTGAGTAGTCATGGTATAGCTTTTTTCTTTAAACATACAAAAATGTATGTACATTTATCTCCATTTTCTGTAAACAGCAAGTAAGCGCTCTCCTTTTAAATCCCTTTGATGATTGAAACATGCAAATCATACGCACAGTACTTAAGTATAAAAAGAAACCAAGACGAGAAAGTAATGGAGGAGATGAAACTTTACACCTAAAAAAAAAAACAAAAAAAAACTGCATCCATCAACAGTACTAAATGGAATGCCAGCAAATATAAACTGAACTCTCCAGCTGGCTGCCAGCTTCCTCCATACAACCGCAGAAATGTGATTCAATTAAATTACTTGTTTAAAAAAAAAAACTGGAAGAAAACGAAGAAATTGCACCTTCCATGCTTTATAGTAATACTTGTGTTTTCCCATATGGAGATCTCACATGTAGGGAAGGGGGTTTTCCCCTGATGGAAACACACACTCAGTCCTTCCCCGTCTCACACACACGCACACACACACCTTTGCACATTTCTAGATCCGTTTGAGGAGGAAGGATAACCAAGCAGCAATTCGACACACTAATTGAAAGACAGGGCTGCGCATTACAGCCCACAGACGAGACAGTCAGGAAGCATAATTTTTCTTTCTCAGAAGTCCAACAATACTTTTCTTTTTTTGTTGCAGACAAGTTTTTCTGCCTTTCAATAAAGGGTTTATTATCACATAAAGAGTTATTTTCCTAGGGCACTTAACAAGGAGGTGAGCATAGTCTTCAAAGTCTGAGCTGTGAGTAGTTTGTTGCCATTTCCATGTGCTGGCCATGGCTGCAGAGTGGTGGACTCAGTGTCTCTGCTCTCCCACTTCATGTGGCGATTCACTAGGTGGAGGGTACTGCTGAGAGGTCCGCAGCCCACCTGGGTGTGACAGGAGGGGAGGAGGAGAAACAAGAATAAGAAGGAGGAGGAGGAGGAAGAGGGTGAGAGGAAGGGAGGGAGGTTAGCCACAGAGCTGCAAGCCAGATGAGACACACTGCAGTACAGGAGAGGAGCAAGGAGGAAGAAAGGGGGAAGAAAAAGATGAAGTACCTGCAGCACCAGAGCCACCCTTGGAGATTTTGCTCACTTTGGAGCAGGAAGTGGAGGATGAGGACGAAGGGTGGTGGTTGTGGCTGCCCTCGGCGTACGCCCTCTTACGCGATGACGATGAAGACAGAGAGGTGGAACCGGGAGGACCAAGTGTCGTCCCTTCAATGCTGACCAGTCCTGGAGGACCCCGTAGGAGGCCCACACCGCCACCAGGGCCCTCTGTGCCTCCTCGGCCGTTGCCACTGTGTGTGTGGGGGTGACTGTGCTTGTGGTGGCGATAGATGTTGTGCTCCGCTCCACGATGTTGTTTCTCCTTGCTCACCAGTGGGCTGGAATGTTTACTCTTATTGTTTGCGGCTACGCCTTCATCCGATGAGCTGTGACGCTCCGACGATGAGACTTTTATCTTCATCTTAAGCTCGTCTTTGCTTGGTTGTCCACTCTTATCCAGCTGGGAGCTGCTGCTGGACCCAGGAACAGCCAGGCGGAGTTTTAGCGAGCCTTTGTCCCGTTTGTCACTGTGATGACGTCTATCTTGCCCTGAAGCTGAGGAAGAAGGGAATTTCATTTTTATTGGGGAGGCAGTGGTGCTGCCACCGTGGGATGTTTGGTGGGACTGTGAATGTTTTCTATGGTCTACTTGGCTCATATTGGAGGGTGCATAGGTAGAAGAGGTTGACGAAAAATCCCCCCTCATATCACAATCCATTACTCCTCCATGCTGCTCCTGCCTACGTTTCTGCCCAGACACAGACAGCTCTGCAGCATGTTTCTCTCTGTATTTGTCGAGAGACAGCTTTTGAGCTGGAGATGGTTGTGGTGGAGGAGGTTGAGCTGGAGGTGGGAAAGCAGGCTGAGGTGGTGGCTGATGCTTGCCCACTCCACTCCCACCAGCTCCTTTTTGTTCTTGTTTGACGGGGTTGAAATCTACAGATTTCTCAGTCCTGTACACCGGTGGATGCTGAAGCAAAGAGGAAGCTGAGGTTTGCAAGGATAGTGTCGGCTGTTGGAGAGGGATGCTGAGGGGTTCCTGTTTTATACAGGTGGAAGGGTACCCTACTTGGCTCTGGTTGACCTGGGGCCACTCACTGTGGCTCCCTGGATTGTATGTGGCAGCCATGGTATCCAGAGACAGGGGGCCGCCTCTGGACTGGCCAGGCATGGGCACAGGGAAGGCAGCGCCTGCTTTGGAAAAACTTGGGTTGGATGAGGGAACTCCAGGGAGTGGAAGATCGCCTTGGTCGTGAAGCATTGAAGGTCCAGCGAACGAATTGTCAGTCAACTGGGAGTTTTCGGTCTTGGGCTTTTTGGCAGCTTGTGTTGCCTAGAGGGCAGAATGATTTGTGAGTTTTTGATGGGAGTTTAATCATAATTTATTAAATTATCAATGTGGCAAAAAGGCCAGTTTAACAGGTGCCACTGATATTGAAAAGCTGTGTTTTTTTTCACTCATTAAATTGGTGTGCAAGTTCATTATTAGAGTTTACAGGTTAAAAAGGGTGCACCACCTTGACACATTCTGTGCTCATAATAAGAATTTAAATGATAGATCAAACATGTCTTTCTAGTATTTGACAAATAGCTCAGTGATGTAGCCTACCCTCCAGTTCCTTATCCTCTTCAACCTGCTGGGCGTCTTCTCCAGAATCTGCAGAAACTCATGGGTCAACTCTGAAAGTGCAGGATAGAAATGTTGTTAGATTTTGCTAAACAAAACAAAACTTTCTGGCAAAGTAAACTCCACAACTTCTATCTCACCATCGAGCAGCTCGAGAGTGACAGAGCTGTCCACGTACTCCCACCAGTGTTTCCCATCGGTAGAAACTGGGATCTCCCAGTTGGACCACTTGCACGCCAGGTGGATGCACACACAGGCAATCACTGTGGGCTTGTACTGGAGGCAGAAGGTAGTGAGGTGTAGACTGCATAGTGTGTGAGGGTATGGAAAAAAATGTGTGTTTCACATATGTGAAGGTTGAGTAGTGCGAGTGCGTCGATTCAGGACAGCGGTGGTCAGGATCAGTCCCACATGTGGAGAAAAGAGGAGAAAAGAACACAAGAGGGAGCAGACAGTTTTAATATACTGTTGGCTTAGGTTATAAGCATTCAGCATAACTGTTAAAAGATATACTGTTTGAACAGTCAACTCAACTCATTAACATACCAGGGTTTATTTCTAACATAAATCACTCTACAACCAGATATAAGGGATGAATCTCTCTAATAACTTTATCATGCAGGCATCATGAGGACAAAATTCCTAATATGCTTTAAAGTAATCAATTAATTGTGCAAATGTATCGTTCAGGGAACTTGGCTAGTTCAAATGCTGGGGCATAAAAACACAAGTGAGAGAAACAGGGAGGGGACCACATGTGTTAGCTAAGTGTAGTCTGCCCATTGTTAAACACACTGACCATGAGGCCACCCATGTGACAGTTACATCATTGCAGAGTTATCTGACAAGGGGCTGCTCCTACAACTCTCTTTGTTTGGGCCTCTCTTTCTTTGGACTGAGTTCAAATGGATAAATATCCTGGATCATGTAAATTGTGGCAAACAACTTGAGTTTTAGGGTTTCCCAGAAGTGTAATTAAATGTCATATCATACATGAATGATCAAAACCTAATTTAAAACATTATTTTGCAACCTTGGAAAGGCACCACTCAGTGAAGTTCACAAATATACAATGCAGAATGGTTTATATAACATCAGAAACAGCAAGGAGAAATAGACTATTGGCTACCATCCAATCATTTACAGCTAAGCTTAAAACAGTTCAAAAGTTTGGTTCTGAGGGTGAACACAAATTCTCCTTTGATCAATCAGATATCAGTGTATCCATTAATCACATGCAATTGTCAAGTTTGTTTATTATAAACTGCAATTAGTTCTCAATGATCATCTCAGGCATCTAGACCACAAGTTCACTATTAAAATCTTAATGCGTAAAGAAAAAGATTCAACAACACTTTGCTAACACTGTATCTCAGCCTGCAGATGCATTAAGAAACAACATCACATTTGATAAGGGTTGGATGGTAACCTTTGTGCAGAAAGACAAGTACAATGTCTGGAATGTGATGAACTGAGCATGGTGGCTTTGTACAAAAATCACAGCCAAAAGTTGTGAGTATCTGAAGATCTCTCTCAAATTTGTTTATAGATCAAAAATTATATATAAAAAAACAGGGAGTTTGTAACCAAGTCACAATAAATTTGTATGAGCTTTGCCATTTCACAAACGATACAGCTACAACTTAGCACCAAAACGTTTAGCACCATTCACAGTCATCATCCAGACACTGTCAACTACTCACGTTTTTGAAAACAAAGCAAATTACATTAATATTTCTTTTTCACCACTACCTACCTTTAACAAACCCTTTAAGGACCCAGCTTTTCTACAAACTGACACCAAGAAGGAATTTTGTCTTTGCTTTCAAACTAATCGTAACCACCAAATGCATTTTGATCAGTACACCCAAGATACCCAATGGCTTAGTTTGGGTTTATCCATAGCAGGGGCCAGAGTCGTGCCGAGCCATGCCGTGAATGGTATTTCCACTGTACCACATCATATAGTAATTTATCTAAACCACTGATGAAGCTCCACCATCTTGATGATAAACACACTGCATCTATGGTAGTTTCTTCACAATAAAAGCCCCCAGTGCAAAGCCAAAAAAAAAAAAAAAGGTCTGGGTTGCTTTTCCAGTAACTCAGCAGAGCTCCAATATGGCCGAAAGTGATCAGGAAACAGTTAAAAAAAATTAAAAATTAAAAAAAAAACCAAAGGCTGATTTTCAAACAAGACAACATTGGAGTGAAAATGAACTCCACACCACAAAAACTAAGGTAGAAACAGAAGTGCTGAGAACTGAAAACACAACTTTTTAAAAACAAAGTTTTCTTTCTAGTCACCAGCACTGACACAAAAGCTTATCTACTGGAAAAAAAAAAAGGGGATTGTCACTGTTTGTTCATGGTCAGCCCTGTTAACCAACAGAACCACAGCAGTGCAGCTATCCCTGGCTGTCAGGCTGTAGTGGAAATGTATATCATCATTGCTTGGCATGGCATGGCGTGGCTAAAGTGGACCCAGGCTAATGGTAAAACCCTAATTTTCTGCAGGTCCTTAATGGGTCATAATTAGGTTTTTCTTAAACGTATATTAGCTAAATGTATTACAAAATGTTGTATAACCAGACAAAAATGTTCATTTAAAAACTAGCAGATCTTACAAAAGCTGAGAAACGTATTTGAGGAGGGAAATGCATTTTGAACAAATGAATATGAAAAAGATAAAATTTTAAAAATTAATCTGCGGTACTTACCGGAAAGACCTCTACGAGAAATGTTTACATCTGTGAAATCTTTAGCTGCTATTCAGGCTACCAAAGTGTCTTTCTTTTAGAATTATGCACTTTTTCGCAACCGAACAAACATGTGGGTTTCAAGCGCACCACTACACTTCACATCTTGCATTCAACCCATCTGTGCCAACACGTGGTCCCTTGTACAATACACCGCACTGCGACTGGGGCCGGTAACGCTACAAGCCACCTTGTCCCGCTACCTCTGAAGAACGGAGGGGAGCTGAGGGAGGAGGCAAGCGTCCCAACAACCACCAGCGCAAGTAGGGCCCGTTGGACACTGAAAGGGTACCCTGCATTACAGGAAGCTATGGTGTGCAGTCAAAGTGCAACAAAGGAGGGGCAGGATAACAACCTGTTGGTAGCCATGAAATAGGAAGTCTGTGCCAGATCCTTGCTTGCTGTAAAACAGAGAGAAAGAAGAAAAAGAGACACGAAAGGGGAAAATTATTATATTTTTCTGAAAACCACAACTATTTTTGTTATAAATAGGACAGGAACTCAACATTTACCATTTTAAGTTTATTTCCAATGCACTAATTAGGCCAAATCCAAGACTGGAGCAAATGTTGATGCAACATTGTGCAACATTTTGAAAACTTTAAGAAAGTTGGAAAACCCAAATTAAGTCTACAAGGAAATGTGGGAGGCAATTCAGTACTACTCCTGTATGAAAGTTACAGTATCCATACAAAAAATTGAAAGAAAATGTATTCAAAAGAGACGGGAAGCAAAAAAGTAAATAAAATAGACACAGATCAAAGATAAAAAAAAGCCACAACTGGTAATGTGGTTTCTGCCCATTGTCTAATCACACTAGAACCACAATAAAAATTAATCAATATTTTTTTTTTTGGAGAGGGGGGTTAAATTTAAAAATCAATTCAGTCTCGGACTTGGCCCAATAAGTGTTGGCAAATGTTGTCACTTAAGTTATGTCATACAATAAAGTCAAAAAGGTCATCAAAGAACAAGATCATGTAACCATTACATCAGCAAGGGTTTCACCCCCCTCCCCACCCATATCTGAGGTGGGACAAACAAGAGCAGAGGGCACAAAGAGCAAAGAAGGAAGCCTCTACCTCGCACTAGCTGGGAACATTTCACCACATCAGTGTGTGGGTGATCAATAGTAATTTCAAAGCCTGGAACAAAATACATGACAGGTGAGTTCAACACAGACACAGTTGGGAGGTGACATGTCATTTTATGATTAAACAAATGAAAGCAGTGCTGCGTTTTAAGCTATCAATTCAGATTACAGTTTGTTGCTATATGTTAAATACTTAAAGTGGACCTTGATGGTCAGTTAATTTATGTCTATTATGAAAAAAAAAAATCTGACCACTGCATGGCAGACAGTGCAGACTATTCCGACCAGTGAAGAAAAAAACATAAGGTTTGCAAGATAATCTTGTGAAAATTCACAACTTCATCACTGCCCTGTTTGATGATTGTCAGCAACAGTAACAGGGAATGACATGTCACCTTTACACGATTTATTGAAAATATGTATGTGACAAGATAACCACAGAGCAGGTGATAAAACATTTCAGTCAACAGACTGTGATAAATAAATTCAACAGTGATTCATAGCACTACTCCCTTACTTATAAAAATTAACCAATGAAAATGATTATGGTAAACAAAGTGCTCTCAAGTCATCCACTCCAGTCACCACTACTTACCCAGGGTCTGCAGCACTATGGATTCAAGTATCACCAGCTCTTGAGCTTGCTGGAGGTATGCCTGAAGTTTGATAGACAGTCATTACAACACAATTGTAATGAGTCTATTATTCTACCCCCCTAACAACTGATTTCAAGTGGCCAAAACTCCAAACAGAGAGGCTCATTTCACTACTAATGCAAGCCTTGTTAGGTGCAGGGGTTTGGTAAACACCAACTGTAGGCCAAGGCGGGAAAAATAAGGCCTCTGGTACAGGGCAAGGGAATGTGGCACAGCCATCTACACATAGGGAAACCATGACCAATGAGACAACAGGAAAGACAAAGCCATACGATATGCAGAGGGACCCAGACTTACATTACTTTTTGTGTCAAGTGGCGATTCTTGCGGATTTAGGCAAGCATGTGCAACTTTGATCACATGTTCGAGTTTCCGAGGTTGCTCCTCCACTTTTGCAGCCAAGAATAAGGTGGTTGGGGATATTATCTGTATAAAAGCATCAAAATATATACATTCTTAAATACCCAGATGACATAAACGGTATATATTATGAGATTTCAACATGTGGTTATGGGTTGATAGTCAAATACTTACATTCCTATGGAATTTGGTGAAAGAGTGGTGCATATAAAATCTATGCATGTAAACAATTGCTGTATTTATTGTTAATTGAGAGCTGGATGGGAAATTAAGGAAAACTTTCATTTGATTTTAAAATTTGAATATAAACTGTTAGATCAAGCAAAGACATAAGATAAGACAAGATATTCCTTTACATACATCATTAGGCAACAACTGGTTCCAACGAGTAACGACTATCGGACTAAAACAAACGTGGACGGCTGAGCCAACGCAAAATATGCGACGTATGCTAGCTTTGTACCAATCAACTCATACAAGAAATAGTAAGAGTCATTCAAATAACTATGTGCTTTAACTTACCTAATCCAACGAAGCATGTTGTTCTACAAACTATTTTTTAATAGAGCCTAAGGGCATTTTTCTTTCAGTAGATAATCGTCTAGCAACAGCTGCAAACTCGCCTGATGGCCTTTCACAAGCACCCACAGCTAGCAGGCTTAGTTAGCATGCTACAGCACGCAGCTAAGCATGTAACTGTGACACTAAGATTCCAGATGAATATTTGAATAAGACATCGATAAGTTTTACCAACATTAAAGTAAAGCATATATGTCAGTCAGTCCCTCGTTTTACTCCGAAACCTCAGCAGTCAATACAAAGTTAGTTAACAGGCCTGCACCGACGATTAGCTAGCGCCATGGCTACTACGAGTCTGCTCGAGGAGAAGTTTGTTTACAAAGGATACACATTGAGTCTCTGACCCATATCTTGGACCAGATTCGCCGCTTGTTGTCGGTAGGAGAGCTCCCGGTCTGGTTCTACTCCACATCGGCGGGACGGCGTGTTTTCGAGTTGATCCCGGGTGAAAAACCATTTCGACGAAGACCCCCGGCACGCCGCCATTACTCTGTAACGTTCACTTGGACATCGAGAAAGCGGCAGTGACGTCGGTGTCGCACAGGAAAACACGACTTCTTCGATGGTGTGTCCACTGGAGGCGCGAAAAATTTGAGATCTTAAAATTTAGACTTTGTTTGATAAAATATGTTATTTTTTCGGTGACGGTAATGCACCAAATTCGTTGCGTTCCAATTACCAGTAAACTGAAAAGAAGAACGATATGAGATTTGTTTGGAGGTTGTTCTTATTTAATTTTTTTAACTATTTGCCTATTTTGAGTAAGACCTTTCCAGTTCCATGTTGCATTCTTGCTGGAACCAGAAGCCAGGGGATGCAAGGAAAAAATAAAAGGACTGGAAAATGGTACACACAAGAAATGTAACTTGTGTTTGCAAGTTATGGACCCTGTGCACAAACGTTAATTATTGTGTGCAGTCCATATTTTAAAATATACCATGCTATTAGAAAAGGTGTTGTTTGTTACCTATTTTCATTTGTTTATTAACTTGTTTAACAACATTGCATTTTGTTTAATTACATTTGCAGGAATGGATATTCATCCATCCATCCAAGTTCTAGACGAAAATTGTCGCAAGGGAATCAGAGCCTATCTCAACTGGCATTGGGCAAGAGGACATGGATATGCATATTCGATGTCCCATAAATAAATAACTACTTCAGAGTTCACATAAAGTAATAGCCTATTATTAACCCAAGAAAAAGGAATTACATTTTCACAGTACATTGGCTAAAGTCCTGAACTAGATGCATCATGCAGTATATCACCTATTTGCATTTGATTAAAAAAAGGACTATGTATTGTAAGCTGAGTTTATGTTAGTCAGAAAAAAGTATTAAAGAAATCATGTGAGAAAGAAAAATGCAAGCGGTGCATCATTCACAGGTGCCGATCCTGCGCACAGGTGGTGACACATGGTTGCCCGGGTCGTGGCCTGTGGCAGACGTGTCCGCAGACGTAAGATCTGTGGACGCAAAAATGCCTGGACACCCTCACTTCAGTCATTCCGGATCTCAGCATACCAATGGCCTGCTCCCTCATGTTTGCTGCTAAACATGGCATGGTGACCGTCTGTGACAGCCTGCATTTTGCCTCCGGGTTTTTAAAGCCTTGACCAGTTGAGCTCAAACCATAAAAAGAACTCACTGAAGCTTTCAAACAATGTCCTAATGAATCACACATGAAAAAACAGGGATTGGTACTGTCTGCCACGTTGTTTTATTGTTTGAGCTGAAAAATGTGGCCCCATTGTTTCAATACCCACAAGTGGTTGTAAACAAAATAGTTTTTGTAGTTACATTCAATTTTATTTTGCATTTTACTTTGTTGTGTTTGTAATGCCACTTGGTGTATATATATTAACTTTTCATCCCAAAATAATGAAACTTGCTGATTTTTTTTTAACTTAAATTATGTTTTATTGCTGTCTGCTTTATTGCTACCCACAGAGAGAGAGAGAGAGAGAGAGAGATGAGAGGAAAGAGTTATAGGGTTTTTATTTTGCAGTGATCCTTAGGTGGAAAAACAAGAATTGAGCATTTGAATTTTGTTTTCTTTTTGTAATGGTAAAAAGAGCAAGAGAGAGAGATGATGATGCTAACTGACAAGTCATTGAACACAGTGCTGCTCACCTTCTTCACTGGCACAGGGAGACAGAGTAAAGTTAAAGAGACAGGGCTACTGACTCATCTGTTGTTAAGTCTGGTAAAAGGAGCAGGGACAACTGATTTAATATGAATATCTTGCTGAACATTTACCTACATTGATTAACTGTTGGTCAAAAAGGTAGGCCAGCGCTAGCTTAAGCTAAGAGGTTGTTAATTTCTGACACTCAAGACTATACGCTAGGCTACCCACCTTTCTTGGAGGAAAAACTGGGTCACATATTGACAGCCTTTCTTCTGCCTCTCTTTTCTCTTTCCTTTTTTGAAAACTGGATTTAATTTCACTACTAGGCAGCATTGTGGCAACCTGACTGTTACAGAGTGTGTTAAGGAAGGACCAAACCATTTCATGCAGATACAGGGGGGTGGTCGGTCAATATGGATGTTTACTTTTCGGTCAATGTGGTTATTTAACGTTGACTGCCAAAAATATATGTAGTTGTTTTGATCGTTTTCTGACTTGGGAAAAAAAAATCTCATCCCAGTTTGTACCTATTTTTTGGAATTGTCCTAATTAGCCCCCTGCGCCCCTGCCTGGTGTGTCTTGTCATCATGACTGGTATCGGAAAATATCACGTGGTACCCATTCTGTTACTCTTTAAGGTCAGTGACAATTATGATGGTATTGTGACCTTCAAAGATTTTTCTGTTGCTTGATTTATTGCTCTGTGTTACATAAGACAGTATCTAAAAGAATTAATTGTCTAAATATCATAAATATTATTTTACTCTCAAAAAGATAAAATGAAACAAGTGACTAGCAACACTTTCATTTACAGCCTATGTGCTGTAGGCCAATGGCTCGCATGGAGCTTCTGATAGAGATGAAAAACTCATTATATTACACCATAATATATATCACAATATCACAGTTTCAATATACAACCTGAGCAAGTGTAATACGGGATGATCACATGCCACTTTTTTAACATTAACAATAGTAACTTACTACTTTTTATTGAGTTTGCACAAATAAGGGAATTAACAAAATACTGAGTGAAAGAATTGTTTTATTACACTTAACAACAATTTAAGTGTTTATTTTTAGTATTCATTTGTATCCAAAGAAAGAAATAATTAAATTCAAATATGATTTTAAAAACGTGAAGACATTTATTTCCTGGTAGTTGTAGCAGTTGTATCTCAGTCATGTTACACAAACTGCTCTCGTTTCAGTCCTAAAAATTCCAGCGCATTTCCAGCAAGCAATTTATCCTGCAAAATAAAAGAGTGCACGTCATATTAAATACTGTAAATGTTCAATTTGACAATGGACATAGTGCTTTAGCAATTTAAAAATGAATTCATTCATTTATGTATACAACAACTGTTGAGCACTAGCAAAATGAAATATGTTTCTTTATATTTATTTTCTTATTTTACATGTATGAAATGTCATTGTGTTTTGTGCTGCTGCTAATAACCCTTTACAATTGTTAGTTGAGTGTTTTCAGGGCAGAAAAACTGTGCTATGTACATTGTGTAAATGAAGGAGAAGAAAACATTGTAACCTTAAGTGTGACATCGAACTCGTCCATTGACTCAATAAGTGATCCAGGCTGCAGCTCACCAAGTGGGAATGGATAATCTGTTCCCAGCATGACTTTATCCTGAAAGAGGGAAACATACATTAGTACATAGTGCAAGTAGGAAAAGTTCCAGTCAGTTTAGCACTGTGAAACAATCTGGCTAATCAGCTTTTTGTATCCAAGCCAAGGTTAAAATGATTTTACAGAAATAGCTGCTAAAGTGTTATTTTCACCCACATGCTCCAAAATGGCAACACTCCCTCAGCATCTCCTACATGTATAAAGCCTCTCTGATCACCAGTAAGACCTAAAAGTGTAATGAATGATGAATATAATCTTACTTTTCCAATGATATCAATGAGTAGCTTCAGGGCGACGGGATCATGAACAAGGGAGTCGGTGTAGAAGGAACCGAGATATTTCCTCGGACTGATCTTATTGTCAACTGCACACAGGTCGGGGCGGACTTTGTGCCCATGTTCAATCCTGCCAACAGTGAATGGGAAAGAACCACCTGTAAGCAGATGAACAAACATGTTGAAGGTGGAAAATCTTCACACAGTATGTTCTTATTATGCTTGTAAATTTAATTTATAGGACAGATATTGTCTCCATTGTACCTCCATGAGCAAAGCAGACCTTCAGTTTAGGAAACTTCTCGAAGATGCCTCCAAATATCATGGAGCAAATAGCCATGGTCGTCTCTGATGGCATGCCTTTGAGATGGAAAAGAACAAAACATGGTGTTTCTCTTCGTCCAGTGCTTGAATTATAAAACAACACAAATGGATTGATCTACTAAGTGACAGAAATAGTGCTGTATTGATCATCACTGACCATAACCACAATCTATTAAATATGATGTGTAAACTAAAATACTCAACAACATGGAGAAATACTATGATTTGGTTTTAATAGCATCATCAATCACTGGAGGAAGAAGTGGGTGTAATATTAGTGCTGTGATTTTGCCATTGGCCTGGTCTGTTACGCACAGATAATTAAACATGGATTCACTACAGCTGTGATTATTTTTTCCGGAGAAAATTGTTGATTAGACCAGAAGTGGAATTCGATATCTCCTGTTCCTACTTCATCTTCCTCACCCACCAGCCAGGGCAGCCAATACTTAGCCATCCTTCCATCTGTCTGCATGTCCCACGGGTGGACAAATATGGAGCAGCCCAGCTCTTCTGCTGCCTGCAAAAGACAGATCAGTGTTTCTCAATGAGTGAGAAATTGGGATTTGAATGCAAACGGATGTACGAAAATTATTGCAACCAATGAAGTGTGCAGATATGAAACGTTTACTAAAACCATCACGTGAGCAAATTCTGTTGCTATGCAATGTCTCACCGCATAGAAAGGGTGGAGTTCTGAGGCATTGAGCTCCCAGTTGTTGATATGTGACCCGATCTGCACCCCAGGGAAGCCCAGCTCCTTCACGCAGCGCTTCATCTCCAGCACAGCCAGGTCAGGGGCCTGCATGGGCAGTGTGCCCAGACCCACAAACCTCTTGGGGTGGCTACGCACAGTCTGGGCCAGATTGTCATTTAAAAGGACACAGAGATCCAGTGTGTCATGTGGTTTGGCCTGGAATTTAAAAATGAGATAGAA
>OOFC01002129.1:10209-25201 GCA_900323345.1 Pseudochromis fuscus | reverse complement strand
AAAAATGAGATAGAAATATATAAATATATATAATTTATTTAAATTTATTTAATTTATATATATTTTGGTCATATTCTTTATTTTGGTGTTAATTCTTTTTTATTGAAGAAGATACTTTGGTACCAGGTAAACACAGGTCACAGTATAAAGACTGTGTGGTTTACAGATGTTACAGCAATAAAACATAATGATTAATAACATATGATAATATGTATATAATAATATGTTTACTGATTTTTGTTAAAATCTGCTGTGGTGCAGTGGTCACTTACCCAGTAGCTGAACATCACAGGAACAGTTGAAAGGGCCTGAACGGTAACACCTGAGGAACCATGAACAGAAATACAAAACATAAATATGAAGCAACACCAATAATAGTTTGTGTCATTCATATCTGTGCAGGTACCATGTTGATCCATGTCCTGTATTCGTGCGTTTGCATCCCAGCAGTTTTCTTGTATGACCCGGAACAGTTTCCCGTCCTTCATCATGTTTGCTTCACCCTGAAACACAACATGCACAACTTCTAACTGGAAAAAAATACAGTTGACATATTCCCTGTTTCTTCATGACAAAGTCCAGATTCTTTGGCAGATTGTTCATTCATGATTTTTGAGATTTTTAAGATTCAGCATCTTTTGGATTTAGTAGCATTTTAAAATACAACCACAAGGAGGCAGCAGAGAGTTGAGTCTTAAAAAATTCTCCTATCTGAGTGAATCTGCACCTGTGTTACCAAAGGGCTTGGAGTCCTCTTCGATCTTGGTTCAACACTGATATCGAGCGAATCACAACACATCAAAACAATTTTACATTTGTATTTTTGACACATTAATCTATTCATCATTATGTGCAGTTTGATAACCAAAAACTCAAGCGATGCCTGATGCTGTGTGTTTGTGGCAAGTCCAAGGATGCAGTGGCTCCACGCTGAGTCCTGCAGCTGTTCACATAGCCAGGACCAGCCTGACAGGTCACACAGGGTGGGATTAAACCTGCTGTGTGCCCAGCGAGGTACACAGTACCAGTGCACAAGTGCTCCTCTTCCTGTACCCTCCCTGTACATACATGGGGGAAAAAAGGAGGAGAAACAACTCACTTTGCAGTGATGGTGGAGCTGGACAAATCCATCGTATCCATATCTCTAAAACACACATAAAACACATGATTAACAATTCTGCAGTTTTAAATATCACATACTGTTTGAGATGGCAAATCCCTTGTATTTGATTCTGATGAAAAATCTCTATGTGAGCAATAGCATGGTTTGGTAGCTCCCACACTAGATAAGCCTCTATTGATTGTGATATCCCATCTGTGAGGGTTGCGTCGTCATCCTGCAGGACTATCTACTCCAATACCCTGAATAACTAAAAGTGAATGCCTTTCGAGGTTGTTGATGCTTACGCATACAAATGAAGCCGCAAATGATCTTCGTGAGCAGTACAGCCGGTAAAGCCCCGTTTCATATCCATGCAGATCAGCTGTACTGTGTACTTAGCTGATACCACTGAGAAGCTTCAGCTTCTCAAAATGCAAGATGGCTTTTATGCCCTTCTCTAAAGTCTGAAGTGTGATCCACGTCCTCAAGTAGCTATTTCGGTGAAGAGCCTGCTTCAAATGAAATGTATCCATACAAGTTTAACAGTAGAGTTGATGTGAAGTTCACTTTAATGTTATGTTTAAGGTCTCAAGCTCTCAGCTCAAAATATATACTTTGTTTTATCATCTTCAAACCTAATGATCTACTAGCAGTTCTCAAAAGAGCTTTCTATCAACATGACTTGGAAGTGATAACATGTTTCAGACATCTGCTGCAGAGACAGACACATTAGCTGTCTTTGAACTCCAGCTGTAAAGATGCTCAAACTCAATCTGACTGACGTCGGGAGAGCAGTATACTTGTTTCTTATACTTCAAAAGGGATTTGCACTTGTTTTTCGCCTGGTCTGAATCCAGAGGCCCACTGTGTGGTTGTTAGCGAAACACTGAAATGTAACCTTTCATGCATTTAAAGCCAAGACGAATTGAATCAATAGGCCTCTGCACAACTAATTTACAGCGGAGCATGTACAATACACACTTAGCAGAAGAAATGAAGATGCACAGGGTTCTTGTGGGAGTGTGAAGACATCTGTGTGCAGCTCGAGTCTCCTGTCCGGCACTAAATGCTGGAAATCATTAGCTAAGGCCAGACCCACACAGTGACAAAGACGTAAGAGCAGGAACAGATAAACCAAGGCCAGAGCATATTGATTAAAGTTTAACCATCCATACAGAGCACAGATTTATGGAGTGAGCTGTTAAACTCCCTGCTGACACCCCATTGGGAAAAAAGTCTATTCATTTTCATTTTATGTTACTGGCTTTTAATAGCTGTGAATTGAAACTGTGCCACAGAGGTGATCCAGACAGAGATGTGTGTTTAAAAAAAAACACTCAATCACTTAGAATGAGATCTAGTCTATAGATCATGAGGATTGACTCAGGCTGCAGATCATTATAAAAACCTCGTAGATTCTTAATGAGCTTGCGTCTCTTTGTGCCTACCTGTTTCAAGTCGGGCCATTCCTTTGGCAAAATATGATTATGAATATCAACCTTCATCCTTACTGTCACTCTGAGGGAAAAATTGCCAGAGTCTGCTGCCCGAGGTAACTGTGTAGTAACCGTGGGCAAATCCACTCCCCACCCTCGTCCACAAACCAATGACCGACAGGTGAGTGGCTGCTGCCGGGACACCCTCGTCATTTATTACCTACTCTATAAAGCAAACAGAGTCTAACCATTTGATCCTGAGGCGTCTGTTTAACTTCATTAATGTTAATATTCAGAGCCATTAGGTTGTGTTATTGCCTCATTATTTAACCACCAACACACAAGCTCTTAAAGCTGCATGTCTTGTGCTTAGTTACAGGTTTGTGTGCATGTGTTGCAAGATGATCCAGTCAGAGCAGGATCACTGCTTTCACTTTGCAGGTGATTTCACAAAGCTGCACAGTAAAATGTCCCTGACCTGTAGCTTGTTGACATAAGCAACCCACTGATATTTTTCTGTACTGATATTTTTTAAATTCATGACTTTTATAACCTCACCTGCTCATGACCCTGTGTGTCAGCGCCCCCTGGTGGTTGATTAATGTAGCCTCGTGGAAAAAAGGGTATCTGCAGTAACAACATCCTCCGAAGTCCTTTGACTTGTGTCCTCTTTAGTGGACATCTTATTCACACGTGTCTCCCTTTACTCTTTTGATCCACCTGATCACTTTATAAATCGTTGCTGTATTTGTAAAGATGACGTAATGTTCTCATTCCAGTGAGATCTAATGATAAGTGACCAGAGTTGCAATCAGCACATTTTATGAAAAGGTAAGTGGCAAGTTAAACATTGTTGTAGGTGTGAAATTAAACATATCGTCAAAAGTCAAAAGTGTAAGATTGTTTATTTGTGTATTTATGTTTTATTTTTACTGTGGTGCCTTCTGTAGCAGGATGTCACGTGTTACATCGTCATATTTGAGTATTTACATTGTGTATATATTTGTGATGCCTTGTGTGCTGACATGAGCAAAATGAAATCCCCACGTGGACATTAAAGGACGTCTCATCTAAACTAATCATATCTTAAAGCCCCCAAATAAATTTCAAAATGAGAAAGAAATTGTGCAACACTTTCCCCCCTGGTTTCCCCGAGGATAACACGTATGCAGGCTGTTAAGCTTCCTGATATATGATCGCTGTGCAGCTGTGCAGGTCTTGTTTTGCGCGGAAATCCAAGTAAACTTTAAGTGCAACTGTAAAAAGGTTGAGTAACTCGGGGCAGATGTCACTGCATGAAGTGGTTGTGTATGGGAATTAGATGCTGAGTTATGAGAGGAGGAGAGAAGGAGGGAAAGGGGAGGAGGTAAAAAAAAAACCAACTTGCTGGCACCGCCTGCCAGATCCACAGCAGATCTCAGCAATTTATCGCATCGTCGCATCTAACCCTAAACTGTCTGTAACTGGCTCAGTCGGACAGGGGATCTACATTGAGCTCTCAGTGTTGAGTTTTCACAGAGGGAGTTGCTTCGCTACTGATGCTGGGGAGATAAATCCTTTATCTCCTATCTTCTCTTATCGCCATCTCTTGTCTCCCCCCCCCCTCCTCTCCTGCGCAACTGGGTGGCATATTGGACGCGCTGGATGGCTGCTGTACTTAGCGAACCGGTGTGAATCTTTTTCTTTTTTCTTCATCATCTCTCATCTTTTCTCTGCCTCTGAGACTTAAAAACAAAAGAACCGCTGCAACAATGACAGACCAGGTGACCCAAGACTCCTACCCTGTCCCAGACCCGACTGTTGTGGATCCCTGCCCGGCCACGGTGCGGAACGGCCAGTGCGCCCCGGATGGCTTCACCAACCACCATCACCAGCAAGCCAAAACCCCCACCGAGCCCGAGTCGTTCACTGTGGGCCAGGAGATGAAAATCACAGACAATGTGGAGGGAGAAGGTAACTTCATACATCTGTGTCATGCTTGGATATGCAATTTGAAAAGTTATGGATGTTCATGTGCGTGTGAGTGGGGGGGGCCCAGGGGAGATGGGATGGGTATTTTTACCGATGTGAGGTATTTATAGTCTGCTGCCATTTGAATAATATATGATACTCATACATCAGCAGAATTCATATTAGAGTAAATCAAAAGTTAAGTTTTGAAGCTTTAAAATTGCCTCAAGACCTCAAAGCAATTCATTCATCCATCCATCCATCCATCCATCCATCCATTCATTCATTCATTCATTTTCAGTCAGTAAAACAGCCCACATTGCCACTAGAGACAGTTGCTTGGGGGAATTTCAATATTTCTTAAAATATCCAACCACAGACTCACAGACTTTGCCTGTTTTAAAGCTGGATTTGACACTAGTCACATGCACGTCTAACAAATCTTTAACTGTGCATTTTCTTAATCACTTGTGTGCATGTCTGTGTGTGACTTTATTTTTTTTTACAAATATAATCCCATTCATTTTCCAATTTACATAAACCTGTGAAACAAAACATTCCACAGTGGATAAAAACCAGGCCTCAGTTATGCACTAAATCCTAAGCCTGTCGCTTAGTTGAAGTTTATTAAATGTATGTGTAGTAGATCAGAATTAGAAGGGATAATTGACATGCTAATTAAACAGTGCTTCTGTACCACAGCCCGCTAATGGTGCTAATGTGATTGAATATGTCTTGAGTAATGAGTAAAACTGATGTTGTTATTGAATCCAGTACTGTGACTGCTGTGCTGATTAATGTTGCATGATACAAGATAGATAGCGTTAGCCATTGTTGATTGCTTTTGTTAACTTGTTAGAGGTCTGGATTTTGTATATGGCTTCAGGAGTAATGTTAGTTTGGCTGATTTCTTTTTTTAAGAAGTTGAGAAGCCCCTTTAATTTATTGTAAAAATAAAACTGAAGCCAAACCAAGAAATGCTGATGACATCACTACAGCATCATCAAGGTTATTTTGTTATCAGTTTGTTTAGGACCAGATATCAGAGGTAACACTTTTAAGAGGCTGAGTTGTATATTTTATTTTGTGTGTGTTCTTGTACTTGCTACAAAGTGAGGACTGCTTTTTATGAACAGAGTGAGGACAGATTGGGAAGTGAGGACATTTGACCTAGTCCTCACTTCTTCAGGGGTCTGAGAGTTAGGACGAGTATTAGTAGAGATGGACGAGGTTAGGGTAAGGGTCTAGTGCAGGGGTACTCAATCCTGGTCCTCGAGGGCCGCTATCCAGCAAGTTTTAGATGTGTCCCTCTTCCTGCACACCTGATTCAAATGATCAGCTCATCATCAAGCTCTGCAGCAGCCTGATAACGATCCTGATCATTGAATAAAGTGTGTAGGAAGAGGGACACATCTAAAACATGCAGGATAGCGGCCCTCGAGAACCTGGATTGAGTACCTCTGGTCTAGGCAATGCATTATGCCAACAAGTGTCCCCACAAAGATAGAAGTACAAGCATGTGTGTGTGCAACAACAAATCCACCAACACAGACTACTACTGAACCATTATACACACACAAAATCATGTTATTATGTGGTTAAAGTTATGGAGCAGTCATCAGTTCATCCACCCCAACCCCCTTCCTATGCAGACTTAATGGCTCTATTACTATCGTCCATCACTTGACTTTCTCTTTGACACAATGAAGCACAACTGTGGATTTTAATAAGCTTCTTGCACAAATGACCTATAACTCTTTGACTGTATGTAATCAGTTGTTGGCTCCTGATGCCCGGTGAGAAGAGGTAAATGAAAACCATTACTTACAGAGATTTTAAAGGCTATAAAGGCAGAAAGAGGGAACTTTAATTTTAAAGTCAAGCAGCAAACACAAGCACAATATAGTTCTCACATTCACAGCCTGCCTTTCAACCTTATTTTGCTCCAATTTACATAAATGTCCCTGCTGATAATGTGAGAAAATGTAATCTATGAATGTCTTGATAGGTTATAAACACAGTGTGGTATAGTAGAGTCACATGGATCACATCTCAGTTCACCACATAGTAGGAGCAGACATTCAGATTATTTTAAAAAGTAATAATTAAATGACTTTTCTCAGGTTACGATCTCCCCGGGAGTCTTGTATTCACTTGTGTTTTCCTCTACACATTTAGATGCCTTTTGATCTACAGGCCTGATGTTCATTATTTTTGGAAAAGAAATGTGTGACAGAGACAAGTGTCAAGAAAGACACACACACACACATCCTCAGCACACACCCACACTGAGCTGTGTGTGAGTCACAGAGAGATGTGTGAGGAGATGTTGAGCACATGCCTTCTGTCTGATCCCCCAGCCGCGGATCATGTGAGCAAAGTGATTTACCATGCTCTCTCACTTCCCCCCTCTGCCACACACACACACACACACACACACACACACACTGGTAGGCTAGTTTAGCTTTTAACAAAGCTTATGTGGTTTCAGTCTTTGTGAAGTGAGGCTTTGTACCACAGGATATACAGCTGTGTAGGTACGATAGTCTTTGATTGTATAGTCAATATTTCCATTGTGAACAACTGCACCCCTTATTAACTTCAGTTAGAAGTCTATAAAAATCCATTTTAACTTAATTTGGAGGTTAATAGGGGTGGAGTGTTTGTTAGCAAAACCCACTCAGTGAAGCTTTGCCTAAGTGATTTGACCATTTCTTGGCTGGAGACTATAAAGACTATAGAGACCTTGTTTTGAGGTGTTTAGGTTGTAAGAAGCAGTTAGGACAGGTATAAATTACAAAATATAACTCATAATGTTATTCATTTACTATTTGAAATAATGCACTTTTTTGAACATTCAGTATTTTAAGCCGTTGCAGCCAATTCATCTGACAAATTTAGAGTTGACCTTATATGTTTTTTAGGGGAAAAGATTAATTACTGCTTGAAAACGACTGGAATAAAGAAATGAACATATAAGAAACTGTTTTCTTGGATGACTGTACAAACACACATTTGGAATAATTTTTATTAATGCATTGTAAAACAAACATGCCCAATGAAAACTAAATATTAAATGACGGTCATGTTTGCATGTGTACTTTAGAGCAGTGGTCAGGTACTAGTCCGTGAGGGAATTGTTACCGGGCCACACACAAAGAGTTAATAATTTATACAATTTCCGTTGTACTGATTATTAGAGTCTGAAAGACGTTTTATTTTGAAAAACAACCGGATTCTCTCTGACTTAACTTTCGTCTGTGCCTCTTGATACGTCAATACGCTTGTCTCGGTCATGTGATCAGATACTTTACTGAAAAAAACTGTCCGCTAACTAGCAAAAACGAGTAAAAAACAAACGTCTGTGGAGAGCTGCTTTGTGAAGGGTGATATTTTATTTTTGGGGTGTTTATCTGCCGGTTTGTGGTGCCAAAAAGGTTTGTGACCACTGCTTTAGAGCACATTATATTTACCTACTGTCATTTCCTAGAGTCTAACTTTACCTGACCTTAATCTAACCTTTAACCAAACTGTCACACTACAAACTGAAGTCAGGCCTTTTTGTCCCATGAAGTGTAACCAGCTCCCCTAATGTCACTGTGTAGATACATTGATGACCACATAAAATTTGGTTATTAAAGTTTACATGTAACACTTACAGTTGCACAGTGTGACATTAGTCTTAATCTGCCCTGACTGGGACCTTTCAGATGATTTTTAGCCCTTTATACACATAACATGTGATTTCTCTGATTTTCTTTGAATTACTTTTTTCAAAGAAATCAGTTAAAGCTAGAATAAGTGATTTCACATCAGTTAGATGGATAAAGTCATGAGTTTCCCTGTAAGTGAAGAGTTTGTTGTGGTGTCTCTCAGTTATGTCAACAGATTCACATGTTTTAATAAAACTAATATGAGAATGACACACAGTGTATTGAATTATTCATGCAGGAATATACAAAACACTGAAGACCCAAGTTGAAACCATCTGAAAGTTTCCTTAGTAAAGTCAGTAGTGTGATCATCTGTACCTGCTTTATCCACACATTGGGTCATGGGGGTCTGCAAGAGGCGGGGTACACCCTGGACAGGTCACCAGCCTATCACAGTAACACACAGAGACAGACAACTACACCTATGGTCAGTTTAGACTCATAATGTCTTTGTACTGTGGGAGAACCCAGAGAAGACCCACACATATACAGGGAGAACATACAAACCACACAGAAAGATCTGAGCTGAGATTCAAACCCAGAACCTTCATGCTGTGAGGTGACAGTGCTGACCACTGCATCACTGTGCTGCCTATTGGGACAATTGTGAAAACCAGTTACATGCAAACTGGGTGCTAGATCCAGACATCATTAAAAAAAAATCTATATCTACATTTTTAAAAACTAGTCTTAATTAAATTCCAGCAGTGCATTGTTAGGAGCATTTGGCAGGAAAGCTGGCCAGAGATGATATCTGAGTAGTAGCACCAACTCCTTCTGGATGCTCTGTCTGCTCTGTGTCCGTCTGTCCACACCCACAGCAGACTAACAGTGGGAGTTAGCTGGAACAAGGACTGCATGCAGGGAGAGCTGGCCACCACAAAAAACGTGGATTCAAAAAGAAAAAAAGAAGAGAAATAGAAATAAAAATGATGGATTTTGACCATTTTTGGATCATTACTGTAGAGAGATATAAAATGAACTTAGATAAATTGTGCTGAACTGTAGCTGTAATGACGACTGCTCCAGCAAGCACACTTTATTTCCTGTGAGAAAAACAATACTTTAAGACCTTGTGGAGACTGATGTGGATTTTACCACAGTTCTCTAGACACATGCAGTACTGCTCAGGGCAGTAATGTATTCTGTTTTTCTGGAGGAGTTTTGTAGAGTATGACCAAGGTCAAGTTGAGAGGAGCTTGGAGACTTGGAGAGTCTTAACAAAAACCCTGTACCGTATTTTTCGGACCATAAGGCGCACTGGATTATAAGGCGCAATATCACTGTCTCTTAACAGGTGCCATTTTGGGGTCCTTATACACACTGTAATATTGTGTGTCAGCGTATTGTGTCTCCGCTCAGCTCCTGACTATGGTAGCCATAATGCTCCAACAATCCATCAAGCGGTGCAGCTTCGTAGTTTACCAAAGTTGTACTAAAACATTTTGACAGATTTTTGAGTGCCGTGCACCAACGTAAAATCGGTTCGAGGTCAGTAAACACAACCAGAATTAATACATAAGGCGCACTTTTGATTTTTCAGAAAATTAAAGGATTTTAAGTGCCCCTTATAGTCCGAAAAATACGGTATTACTCATAGGTGGAGGTGTGGAGTTTCAAAAATGACCCATTGGTTGCATCTACCATTTAGATAGATAGATAGATAGATAGATAGATAGATAGATAGATAGATAGATAGATAGATAGATAGATAGATAGATAGATAGATAGATAGATAGATAGATAGATAGATAGATGTGACACCAAAACAATGTAGTTGCTTTGTATTGGCGTCCCTGAAAATAGCTCCAGTCATTAGTTGTGAGCTCTCTTCTTACAATGAACACTCTGAAACACTCATGACTTTATTATCTCTCCATCAGCAGCTGTTTCTAGCATGATCCCTTCTTTGTGATTCAAACACACACACGCACACACACATGCCTGGAGCTCATAATTACCGGAAGTGATGTCATAATTAATAAGGCCAAAAAATGTTTTGTGGGTTTCAGCATCATCTGATTCGGAGTCTGCTGTCAGGCTTCAGGTTAATACTGATCAGCTGAGGTATCAAGGTTCAAGAGCAATGAGTTGGATGTGTCACCACCTACACATGAAGGTTTTACATTAGTAAGAGAGAGTGAATCTTTCTGCAATGTCCTCATATATTTTATCTGTTGAAAAAATGTTGTGTACTCAGTTTCTGTTTTTTAATTGCAACATAAACTACATCTTAATGACTGACTATAACCAACTTCTATAACGAGCACTGAACTGTATTGTAAACATTTGGATCAGAGGCTAAAAGACTTTTGTTTTTCCTTTTCATTAGCTCCAACTCCCTCCTTGTTTTTGTGGCATCTATGGCAGTCCCAGGGACAAATTACTGGATAGAATGACAACCAACAGGATAAAAATCTCTTTTGGATGTAAAAGTTCAGACTCATAAATAATGCATGAATCCGCAGAGCCATCCTCACATTTCATGACAACGAAAGAGCTCGAGGCAGTTCAGAATCTGGGCTGTTTAGTCTGTGACTTCGGGCAAAACTTCGCACACAACAGAGGAGCTGTGAGCCATCAGGAAGTGCATGTGAATTGTTAGACTGAGAGTTATCCACCATCCCTGTTTAGTCTGTTAGGTTGGTTAATAACAGCGTTTACTTTTATCTTGAAGGAGGGGAAATTTGGATTGTTATTTAATCATGTTGTATAATCCTAAGAGACTACTTATTTTTACTGTGTTCATTGTGGAGTGACACATTTGTACTGAGCTTTCTCTTTGAGTTGCAGTCAAGTCTGTAATGAAACTTGAGAAATGTGCGATGCTTCACCCTTGACCTATAATATTCAGCATAACAAGGGCTTCCAGGCGTTACACCATGTTTTGTGTCCCTCAGTGTAAATCCACAGTGGCCCCAGTGCTCTCCTGGAAGGTGATGAGGAGAGTGTGTGCAGCGTGGGTGATGTTAATTGATGTTCAAAACAGTAATAATTACCCCGTGATAAGTCTTCTGGGCCTTTCGTAGTGGATTCATTAGAAGTGGTGCTACAACAAAACTTTTACATGCTCCAGTTGTTCATGAATTGCAGTGGGGAAAATGGGATACACCATTGGTTCCTGGAAATATCTTTTTAAAACCTAAACACAAAAACACAGGAGTTACAAGAAAAAACTCCAAGATACTGTTTTAATAATAATAATAATAATTTTTTTGTTTTGTGTTTTGTATCAGATTACAATAGGTATCCACATTTGACCAAAGAACTTTTTGGAAATGGATCCAGAACGTGATGAATTTGAATAATTTGGACAGTAGGAATTTTAGCTCAGTTTGGATGAAGCGGGTAAAGAAGATGTATGAATGAATGAATGAATGAATGAATGAACAAGTGCTTCTTCTTCTGTTCTCAAATGGCACTTTACCACTGGTGCCACCTCACTTCGCCTCACCCCGGATCGGGCCGTCTCGGTTGCATTTCATTTGCCGAGGATAGTCCCTCCTCCATGTAGCTGGTCATAAGATGAAAGAGGAGAACGCTGATGAAGTAATCTTCATATTTCTACTTTTGTGGTGTCACAGAAAGCAGTTTGAAGATTGTTTCAGGCGAGAAATGAGTTGTTTTTACTTCAAATATGTCGTTAATTCATCAAGTTAGAGCCTGGTTAAAAACTTCTTTCAACGTTTTCGGAGATATGAGCTCTCACGACAACCTCCATCAGCTGTTTGACCAACCGGGCGCTCAGAGCTCACATTTTTTTCAGCTGATGTTTTTAAATAAAATTTTAACGTTGTACTAAAGGTATTGTAGATTAAACCGATATATTAGTAGTAGAAACTTCTTATTCTGACTATAACCACGCAGACTGTCGGCTTTTGGGTACAAATGTTTCCGGGCCGCGCAGTGATGACGCAGTGACGATTCCGACCAATAAGATTTTAGTACTTGCTCATGCCTGACCGGGTACTGCAGGAGAGGAGGTACTAAACATCGTACCTGGTATCAAGTTACAGGTACTTTTGCAGTGGAAACTAAAGGCGAGATGAGGTGAAGCGAGGCGGCACCAGTGGAAATGTGTCTAAAGAGAACACACAACGTCATAACCTCAACTTTTCCCCCAGATAAGTTGTATAAATCAAATGATTATACAAGTTTTATAGAGCATTTCATTCCTTTGTAAGCCCCTTCATAGTTCAAATGACCACTACTTTACCTCTGGCTGTCTGATGAGGTCACACGTTAAAATGTGAACTTTAATGAAAAGAAAGACAGCACTGTTCTTGTAACACAGTTTATGTGTCTCACTTGCAGGTCTCCTTGAAAGCAGCATGCGCCTGAAGCCGCATGAGGCTCAGAGCTACAGGAAGAAGGCGCTCTGGGTCTCCTGGGTCTCCATTGTGGTCACGCTCATACTGGCTGTGGCAGCTTTCAGTAAGCATTTCACATTTTAAAACATACAACATGAGCTCTGAAGTTGTTAGATTGTTGCATCATGCAGCCATGACGACACTGCGTAGCTGTTTGTTTCTTACTTCCTCGTTGACTAAGAGGAGATGTTGTCATCTCCATGTCTGTTTCTAGTAATGGTGCAAACACGTAGTAGATTTCACAAACCTCTGTCTTGTCATGTGGAGTTGAAAAAGATGCACAAGGTTTGAGTTACTTTGTTGAAGGTAAAAAGCAGTCGCTCTGTTTTGCATATTTTGTATTTTTTAAGGTGAAAGTCACAATTGCTACTTTTAATTGAATAAACTAACCAACTGAAACATGAACTCCAAACAAACTTTCATGTCCAAGATGAAAACAACACTTTCATCTTTTAGATTAAAGGCCTTCGTTCTTCATTTTCTCAGCCTTATGTTTCTAATAACAGTCCATAAAAAACTGTGCATTATTGAGAACTAATAAAATTGTTCATGGATTCTTTCAGTGTGTCCGGACACATTGTGCGTGCAGCATATTTAAACGCTTTTCATGAGGTGAAGCAAATTGCAGGCTAATTTGAAATTAACATATCATGAGCAGATCACACATATTTTCTGAGTGTGTGACGGCGAAGAACATGTGCTTCCTACCAGTGTTGTCATGATGAAGGTCAGCTGCTGGGAAAAAAAAACAACAAATGAGTCACGACAGTTCATTTCAGAAGTGGTGCCGTGCTATTGTTCGCTGGTGGAGAGGTTCTGCTGCTTCACACTTTTTATCCAGAAAATGTGGTTTTGGTGATGCTACACATTGTAAAACAAAAGAGCTCTATTGATTCATCAGATGCTGTGTGCCAGCTGTGTGTAGTGGAGGAAAGCTATTTAATCTATCCTGCTACACTACAAGTGAAAGGAGCAATGAAGGAGGAGATGCTTTAATGTTTATTATGAGCAATAACAAACTGTTTTCATACAGTAAACCCCACACTGTGCTTCCTTAGACCTTCACTTTCAGGTATGTAGTTTGAGCCAATTCATGAAACAGTGTAACTCTGACTGATGAGTCAACCTCAGAGCTTTCATCAAAGATATTATTACGCTGGGTCTGATATGTATCATCTGATTTCTTCCCGTGTCTCTTTACTAGTTATTAAACATGTGCATATTGTATTCAGTGACTGAATCTCACCTCCTCAGATTTGGATGAAATGCTTTCCTGTTGGAGTTTTATTGTGCACCTCTTTGATTCTGTCTGATGTATAAGGGACGTAGCTGCAGTTTGCACACAGCTTGCTGTCTCATGACACACAGGATGTGTGACATGTGCTGTACGGTGGGAGTGCAGAAGGCGATGTTGCTTTGTCATCCTGGCTAAGCATCAGTTTCAAGTCACGATGTGTCCTAACCTTTGTCTCAGCCGTGATGTGCTGCTGTGCACTTACAGGACATGAATGGACGTTTTTATATGTGTGTTTTCTGATTTGGTCAAGACCTTCCCTGAACAATCTGAATCTCAAACATAACCTAGTTTCAGTGGTGGACAAAGTACTCAACTTCAGTACCTGAATCAAAGTACTGATACTCATGGTCAAATCTTAAGATAAGATAAGATAAGATAAGATATTTCTTTATTAAATATTACTCTAATAAATCTTACTCTACAAATAAAAGTTATTTGTCAAAATGTTACTCAAGTTAAAGTACTAAAGCACTTACCTTTAAAAAATACTCAAATATTCAAAAGCACACACATTTAAAAATACTTAAATATTCAAAAGTACAAAGTAAAAGTACATTTTCTAATATCAGTACATTACTGTATTGTTCTCAGTGCCCGAGTCAATCCCCGACTAACGTCTGCTTCCTGTTAACGTGGTATTTTAAGCTGAAAGGGCTTCGATGAAAAGAAAACTCCTTCCTGCAGAGTGTGCATAATACTTGGTTGGTTGACTGTTTGGTCTTGGTTTTTGTTTTCAAATTTCTCATTGAGAGGCTAACATGCTGTTTAGCGTTTATTTAAAAAAAACGACAAAACCGTGCTGTTTCCTGTCTTCCCTCTTTATTGTTCGGTTCGCTGCCGGTCACTGCCTGCCGATTTGCGCATGCGCAACGGTAACTCTACCTGGACAAACTGCCTGAAACTCATTGCCAGCATAGACTGTATATAAAGTAAGTAACCACACACTTCCTGGGAATGTAGTGGAGTCCAAAGTACAATATTTGTCTTTGAAATGTAGCGGAGTGAAAGTAAAAGTTTCCAAAAAAACAACTACTCAAGTAAAATACAAATACTGATAAAATGTACTTAAGTACAGTACTCAAGTAAATGTACTCCGTTACTGTCCACCACTGAATATCACACAG
>OOFC01002129.1:0-10189 GCA_900323345.1 Pseudochromis fuscus | reverse complement strand
CTGATACTCATGGTCAGATCTTACTCAACTAAAAATAAAAGTTATTGGTCAAAATGTTACTCAAGTTAAAGTACTAAAGTACTTACCTTTAAAAATACTTAAGTATTCAAAAGTACATGCATTTAAAAATACTTAAATATTCAAAAGTACAAAGTAAAAGGACATTTTCTAATATCAGTACATTGCTGTATTGTTCTCAGTCCCGAGTCAATCCCCGACTAACGTCTGCTTCCTGTTAATGTGGTATTTTAAGTTGAAAGTGCTTCGAAGAAAAGAAAACTCCTTCCTGCAGAGTGTGCATAATACTTTGTTGGTTGACTGTTCGGTCTTGCTTTTTTGTTTTCAAATTTCCCATCGAGAGGCTAACATGCTATTTAGCATTTTGACAAAACCGTGCTGTTTCCTGTCTTCCCTCTTTATTGTTCGGTTCTGCTGCCGGTCACTTCCTGCCGATTTGCGCATGCGCGACGGTAACTCTACCTGGACAAACTGCCTGAAACGCATTGCCAGCACAGACTGTGTATAAAGTAAGTAACGACACACTTCATGAGAATGTAGTGGAGTCCAAAGTACAATATTTGCCTTTGAAATGTAGTGGAGTGAAAGTAAATGTTTAGAAAAAAATAAATACTGAAGTAAAATACAAATACTAAAAAAATGTTCTTAAGTACAGTACTCAAGTAAATGTACTCCATTACTGTCCACCACTGCTAATGATCGATTTATTGGTCGGCTCACCAGCCTGACTGGTTCGTCTGTGAGTTTTAGCTCGCTTCGCCAAAAACATTACAATTTAAGAAGTCTGAACTTTATAGTTCAGCCAACCACCGCTGGATTTAACAGGCCCACGAGATCCTACTTCACTGTTTACTTACAGTCAAACTTCTAAAGTATTTTCCTGTCAACTATAAGAGCAGTAAAGTCATGTGAGACGTTTGACTTCGTACATTTCAGCTGCTGTTTTTCTTGTATGTTTTCCACACATCAATATCTTTTTACTTCTATATTTATACTTCACTTATTACCACAGTACAGATATTTATATATGAATGCTTCTGCCTTCTTTTGTTTAAAGACTTTCTAACTCAATATATTTGAAATAGTATATTTTACACTTTTATGTTGTCATTTGTGTCTCTTACTGGAGTAGCTAAATGGATTTTTCCCCCCTCTCAGTCTCTGGCACCTCTGGACAGCAAACAACTACCTGATAGTCATTAAGACTTTCAGTGATTATATTTGACCTTGTACTCGGTGTTGTAATCTACAGCTGCAGTGTACGGTTGTGTGTAATCTGAGGTAGCAGGAGTTTACCTGACTTTTAATGGGATTTTTGTCTTGATTTTCTGTGATATATTGCACATAAATTATCGGAGCTTGCTACCTTCAGTCTCAGCTTCTGACCCATTAAAAGATGACTCTCTATTTTCTCATATGTGAGTGACATATACTGTAAATTGGAAGCTTTTTAGATTCACCAAGGCCACCAAGGGCAACCTCAGATAGACACTATACATGCCACTCTTCACTACTCGGATCAATTTGGAAAGTCTCTCTCTCTTGATGTAATTGCCCTTCATTCATAAAAAAAGATTGATTGAAAATCAGATCTGTGGTTATGGGCCCTGATGACAGCAAAAGAAAAATGCAGAATTTACTGTCTGCTTTTACAGCCGGATTTCAGGAATAATTGTTGCGGGACATGACGGTGAGTTAGCAGTTATAAACCTGTCCTCCATATAAATTACCTAATCAGGAGATCCCAGTGGTTATATAAATTGAGCCACTCATTCGTCTTCAATGGCCTGTGTGTGCATATAAAACCACAACGACCATCATATACTTCACAGGAAAGGGGGCAGCCGTTGCTGTTTACAGAGTTAGGGGGAAATGGATGACTTTTTGCATGCTCAATCAACTGTGAAATGTCCATTTAATCATCCCCAGAAACCCCCCTGGTTTATTTGTGCTGCAGCACAGATTTACATTTCCAAACATCCCCCATATTAATCATTACTTCATCACGCCCTCCAACTGACAAGAGGCATAAACCACCTCAGTGTACTGCCCTGTCGACTAATGTGTGTATGTTTCTGTCTAGGCGCGTGTGTGTGTGTGTATTTGTGTGTATGCAACACTTTAAATGTGTGTGTGTATGTGGGTGGGTTGGTGTGAGGGAAAAACCTGCCCTTTGATTCACTCACAACTCACTGTGTCCAGCTGAAATATTGAGTTTTAGTGGCATGATTGCATTTTTTTGTCCACTGAGGTTTCTGAAATACAACTTCTCAGGCTGTGGGGAAGTCAAACAGGAATCACTCACATGTACTTTTTCTCCTTGCAAAGAAACGAGAAAGATCGGTGTTAGTTTTAGGAAACAACATCCAAGAAAACACATGAAATACAAACGTTGTCTTTCCCTAAATGGTAAAATAGTTTGAAAAAGAGCAAGTATCAGTTTGACTTTTGGATTAAACATTGTGAGTTTTTACTCTTACTCTGTTGCAGTAAACTGCATTCTGCTCTTTCCTCAGCATCCGACAGCTTGAGTGATTTACACATGCTGTAGTGCAACAGGAGTACCTTGGCAGAGCCTCTCTACCTGCTGCCTTAATGAAATTCAGGATGTTTCACCACCAACAATGAATCCTTCATAAAAGAGTGAAGTATGAGTTTATCACCCAGGATGAGAAGCATGTTACATTTGCCACTTTAAACAAGATGAATGGGTCACTCAGCCATTTACATTCTCATACATTTTTATGACTCTGCCATGAAGTGAATTTGATCTATTGGTAACAAGATAAATGATGGGCATAAAGCTTTGGCAGGTCTGACTTTAAACAATCTTTCATTTGATGCCAGTCTTTTACTTTAACATGACGCACTGTCTGTCTCCGCAACCTTGTGCTCAAATAGCTGAAGGAGTAAATGGCCACCTTTCACATTTCCTCACAAACGTCCAACACTGAAAAAAATAAAAATAAAAAAATCATTTAACACCACATATTTTGAGTGTAACTTGTATGTGCTATTCATGATGGGAAGCAGGTTGACCTCCAAGGTGCACAAAGGGATGTTTTGTTCAACCTGGTCGATGGAGATGTTCAGCCAACCGGGAGAGTTGGCTATGCAGCAGCATGAAAAGCAGCTGAAAGCTTCACTTTGCAGACGCCAGCTGCTTTCAAAGGATTTTCTCTCTGGTATGATGCTTGTATGTGTATGTTTGAACATGGAATTTCAGTAGCATGGAAACAGAGGTGGGTCACAGGAAATATTCCCTGTCGAAGGGTGATGGAGGATGGTGAATGGAGCTGTCTGAGGGATCAGAGTGATGGAAGAAGACATCCTCCCTGCTGTCCCTCACTGTGTTTCCATATCCTTGGACTCCTTCTTGTTGTCCAGTTCTTGTACACGTGTTGGTTGGATTTTAACAGAATAATCTATCTCTGACTGTCTCTGAGATGAAGCTATTACCTGCACGGATGGCAGATTAAAAATTCTGCCTTTCCACCACCATGGATGGATCCTTTTGGAGACCTCAGCGATATAATTTGTGAACAGCTCTGGTCTATTTAGTCACCGGTGAGTGAGGGCGTTGCAGCCTGGACAGAATGATATATTACCCAGTCAGGCTAAATGACAATTTTATTTCTCACCTCCACTTACATTGAGAAATATTACCAGAGCACTTTTCTCCGTGGCAACTTTTGATTGGACCTAATATCAGTCCAGCTAACTACAGAGTGAGTTAGCCACTAAAACCACTGACATCATCCTCTGATTTACCGATTGACAATGCACGCCAACGAGCACAGACCATGTGGTGTGGGCACATGCTCCGATTTTAAGTAATTCTGAAGTCATCTTTTGTAAGAGAGGTTGTTGGGAAGAGAACTGGCAAATACAACAGACAGCCTTTGTTTGGGTATCTGCGATGAGGCCTGTAATTTACACCCTAATGGGCGACGCCATTGCCGCTAGAGGCATCGCCGCTCTGAGGGAGACAGGGAGGGAAGGAGAGAGAGGGAAAGAGCTCCATCATGGAAAAGGGAGCTCCTGTCTGCTGCAGTGGTCCGGGACAAAGCTGAGAGCTCCCAGACGCCCCGCATGATTAATGACTTATGGCCACGCTGTGTGGAAGCCTGGTAATTAGCTACAGGCTGATTAAAGACAAGTAAACTTCTGCTGATAACCCGATTCTGTTTCTCCCCAGCGCCGACACTGGCATGTGGAAGCTCTTACTGCCAGGGTTGCAAGAAACAGACCAACATTGAGTATGATGAATGTAGTCTCCAACAGGCGTATACAGGCTCTAATTTAAAACTATTTAGCGTGTGACATATTGGCATTGTGCTCTCTCTGTCTCCCTCCGTTCATGTTCGTGGTTGGCGATGGCGTCCAAGTTTTCAGGGGGCTGTTGTTTTGAGTCTACGCCTGGCATATTCATGAATAAAGTTTTGTGCTGGCTCTCTCCCTTCGTTCCCCCCCCCCCACCTCGTCTTTTCTCCAAACATTTGCATTTCCTATATTAGCGAACAAGGGGAGTGGCAGCCTGCCACCAGAGTTCATCAGCTACCAGATTTTACAGTTCTGGCTGTCTCGAAACAGACAGGACAGCTAAAGTTGGGCCAGAAAGTGGACAGCATTACACTGGATTTACCTTATGAGACGACAAAATGCAAGCAGAGTTAGCTTAGGCATGAAAAGGATGAAAAAAAAGGCCTCCAAGTGCTCCAGTAGCAGCCAAAACAACCCACAAAACTGTCCAAAGTCTTGTCTGTGTATTTTCATGAGGTGGGACTTTTCCCCTAAGGTAAACAGATGGAGCAAAAGAATAATGGATGGCAACATTAAATAAAGCTGATGTCAGTTGTTTTGCAGTTTTGTTTCCTGCGCATACTCAAATTAGTAGGAGTGTTACTTAATAAATACTGTACTGTGCACTGTCATCACCCGACTCTGAAGGGAATATAATGTCACCACAAGATATTATGCAACTGATGTATTCATTTCCCTTGTAAAAATGGTATATGAGAGACATTAGTCAGGTTTGCAGTGGGTAGTTTGCTCCAACTTATCGTGCAGCCTAATTTCTCTGTGGCAAGTAAAAGATGGGCTCTCCCCGAAATAAAATCCAAGGATTGCCTGAGTGTGTGTATGTGCACATGTGTGTGAGGGTCTCTGGTAGGAAAAGGACAGTGCCACAGGGCAACCATAAGTGTGCTGAGATGAAATGCCCGGCCACCCACTCCTCTCCCTTTATCACCCCTCTCATAATTAGGTTGGTTAACATACTGCCGTATATGCAGTCATATTGACTGGAAGCTTAATCACATTACTATCGAGTTCCCGTCCCTGCTTGCCCCAGGTGACGCTTGTAAGTCCAGAGTTATGGCCCTAACCTATGGGAGGAAATTAGCTGTGGACACAAGTTTGTTCTTGTTCTCCACCCTCTGTGTGAAAATATTTAGCAGGCAGGGCAGGCGACAACACTGTGAGAAATGGAGGGGGAAGCACAATGTTCTACATAGAGCACCAGTCTAAGGCATGAAAAATGCAGGAAGAGCAGAAAGAGGTGCAGCATGTGTTAGTTTGGCTGGCAGTCCATTAGGCCTGATAGACATTTCACTTACCAAAGTCAAATATAACAGTCTAGCATTCATTAATATGAGGAAGGGTCCGGGGAATCAAACCCACCATCTGGTTAAGACGACAGTATAATCTACAACTCATGATTAGGTCTAAGGAGTGGAATTTCACTTTAATCTTTTTCAGGGCTTGAAATTTCCATCTGCACTATGCAGCACATCATTTTTCTTCAAGACAAATGTGCTGTTTTTCATGTTCCAAAATTAGATCAGAAGAAAACGATTAATCATGTCACGGCCTGGGAAAGGAAACAAAGATCTGATTTTCCTCTCTTCCCTCTCTCTCTCTCTCTCTCCACCCATGCCCCTCCCCTTTCCTCACCTCTTCCTTTTCCTCCCCTCTAGCCTCCTCTCACCCCCTTTGCAAGACCTCCCTCCTCCCCACCTCCTTCCTCTATCTCTTATTCTCTTCGCTGCTTTTTTTTTTTTTTTTTTTTACACCCGTGTTCTGGACAGCGTGCCTGAGCCACATCTTTCTCCCTGTCTTTGTACGAGACAGAGTTATTTTTCTCTCCGTTGCTCGGCCCTGACTTCAAAAGAAAGGATACGTGGGCTCGATGATTAATATGAAATGACGAGGCATCTTCAATTAGCATAGCCTTCTCTCTTTCTCCTCCGCCCTTTCCTGCAGCGGTGAACAACAGATGGCAGCCTGTTTGTATGTGACACCACAACCAAATCTAAACCGGGAAGAGTGCAAGTCACCAGGACTGCAAATTAGTGAGGCCACACAACTGTCAGGTGCTGGCCTCCACTGACAGTTGTAGCCCATTACGGGAACATTGATGTTTTCACAGTGTGACAAAAAGGATTCCTTTTTTCCCCCTCCTTACAGAGGACCTGTCTGTCAGCCAGCTCTCAAGTCATAACAAATCACTGGCACTCAGCTGAGGCTGAGCATTGGGAGCGTCAGGGGAAGATAAATGACCTGCAGGCCTTTGAAGTGCTTTGGCAGTTCAGATGGCTCGGCGGCGCTGACAGAGAAATATACACAACAGCGTAACCAATAATGAGAACATTAAACATTCCTGCCTCCTGACAGGCTGACAGGAAAGCCCAGCCTGGCATCAATCATCTTCCGAGGCATAACCTTGACAATAAGTCTCCTCTCTGCCTCCAGCTCTCACCTCGCGCTCTCCAGACTCCAATACCCAGACTGCACTAGCTGCCAGGCTCAAAGCGGATAGGATGGCGGGGTGAAGATGACAGCAGGAAGGCAGAAAGGAAAGAGGGCCACAGTCAGTAGACCAAGACAGATTCCCTACCGGCGTATGTAGGTGACAGTGAGTGTGGGACCCAAACATCCAAACGTGTCAGGGCGTCACATCGGATTTATAGCGTCATCTTAACCAGGGTGGCAGTAAATACTCAGCCTTCTGCTCACTTTTCATTCACCTTGTACTCACCGCTCCTGCCAGCGTGTACCAGCTGTAACTTACACAATCAAAGCTGCACGTAAGAATGTTGAATATGTTACACTATAAAGCGACTACATGTATTGTTGCTCATTTTTAAGATGACCATGACTAATGAAAATCTTTAATTTCACTTTCCCTGTTGCTTTTGAACTAAACTGGAGAAAATAAATCAAATAAACACAATTGTGCAATTTGTATTTATACAACAGTGCTTACAGGATTTAACACATTCTGTAGTATTTTGTCTTCGTTAGCATTGAGTCAACATTACCTGCAAATATTTAGTTTGTTATCCAAATAAGTACATTCAGCGTGACAGGAAAACTGTCATGCATTTTAGAGCTGAGCAGCTCAACCCAAACATACATGTCTCTCAATAATAGGTACTGAAACAGCAGGAGCAGGGCATTGCCTACCCCCCCAGGCCATACCGTTACTAAGCAGAGTATTTCACTTGTGTTTCCTTCATTAGCCATCCACTTGTAAATCAACACAGACAAGCTGACCCCCGAAATGTTTATGTTCTCCGGTTTCCAGCACTTGCGCACTGCTCTCGGTCGAACATTTTGTTGCTGCACCAGAAGAGATGATTTATGTGGAATGAAGACATTTCCCCTTTGACTAGCACATTTGCGAAAAGGTATGTCAAGGATGTGAGGTGCTTGGAACAGGCAACCTTTCAAGAGAGTATTTTTTACCCCCTTATTGGAAGAGCAATAAATATCTCGGCGACAGGGCCTTCTCATGGTTACAAAGCTTACCTGCAACTGAGCTGGATAATTAGCAGGCCCTGAAGATGATGTATGACTTTCATTACCCTTTGGGACAGGGCAAACTAAATGAGGACACAGCTAATTGCCGTGCAAAGCAGTCTGGCATGGGGAAAAATGCAGGCCCTGCCTCTCTCTCTCAGCCCCGCTCTCTCGCTCTGTCTGCTCTGTTGAAAGGCCCTGTTGCGGTTGCGGGGCTGTGATCTCCCTCTCCTCCCTACCTCGCTGGCTGCAGGAGTTCACTGACTGTCCATAAATCAGGAGCTGCTTACAGCTGAAACTGCCCTGAGTCATCAACATGCAATAAGCTGAGTGACAGATTCCATCCTGACTACATTACACTTTCAGTTTAGTCGTGTTCTGCAAGACTCCGCTTTCTTTTCCCTCTCACCTTAACTCCGCCCGTCTCCCTGTCTATCTGTCTCGTTGCCACATCTTGAACTTCTTTGAAATCCGAACCCATCCAGGCACGGTGTGGATAAAAAACAAAAGCTGCTATAATCATGAGATCTTCCTCTCTGCCAAGCGTTCGAAGGGAGGAAGAGAGGGAGCGGCTATAAGCTGACTGGATACGAAAAGTGTTTCCAGAAGCAGCCCTCTCAGGAGTTCCAGTGGTGGAAGCTAATGTCTAAAATGGTGGGGTTAAGTATGTTGGCATCCATTACAACGACAAAGCCCCGCTCTCCTGCTGACATGCCAATGCAACTCAAGCAAGCCGCTCATTCATTACAGGATCGGGAGGGTTGAGTAGTGATGGTTGTGCTTGTGCGTGGGCTGGGGGGGTGGCTGGGGGGCACATGCTGTAACTAATTGCAACTTTCCTGTTGGAGCTTTAACTCTCAATTTGATGCTTGATATCATCCTATAGGAAGCCACTTTTTCCTTACGTCAGTCTAGCTCATTCTCACTTGTTTGTTTGGAGAGTTTGGAGTTTTAAAATGTTAATGAAAGATTTTGAGTTATTGTCAAATGATCTTGAAACTGAAACATTATCAACTTTTAATGGTATTTTTACAGATAAGGAGCCACACTGACATCAGCTTGATTGTTTTCCAACTGTCACTACCATCAGGGAAGCACCAGATCCATGCCAAGATCCAGCGTGACCCCAAACATACAGCAAGAGTCATGAAGAATTTCTTCAATGACCAAAAGAGCAGATGGTGTTGTCCAAACAGAGCTCTGATCTCAACATCACAGAAATGTTTCTGAAACCATATCTGTTTTATTTTCACTCTCATTTTAGATCTGCCAGCTTTTTCTCTCTAAAAACACTAATGAGAGTGTTGACTGAACAACACACTGACACCATCAGACCATAAAACCACAACATTGAGCTGAAGGTGATAAATCCATGTGGGTGCATCTCTAGAGCAACATCTTTTTACATTACATAAATTATCAAATATGAAAATATGAATAGAAACAGCCTTAAGGTTTCAACCCGAGTTCGTTTGTCATCACCTGTTGTTACTGGTGGCAACAGCAGGTGCATTTCAATAAAACAGATCCCAGAGGTCTATGTGATATGACATGTAGTGACAACTGGAAGCAGCAAACACACCTTGAGCAGCTGCGTTCTCAGACGTGCAACAGAAAAAGAGCAACTTGTGTATCTGTTTACTGCTCAGTTAAGAGCTTTCATCATGTTATGATGTTTTAATAAAAAGACCAAGGAAGACTAGAATGTCATAGACAATAGTAATACTGAAGTTAGCAATTTAAAGTTTGTTATATAAATGTGTGAATGCACTGGTCTTCTATATATATATATATATATATATATATATATATATTTTTATATTTTTCTACATATCTTTTTTCACTCAATCCCTTGTGTGTTTATATCATATGGTGCATTTACACTGGCACCTACTCGCTTCGCTTCAGTTTTGGCGCATTTACACTGGCCAAAAAGTACCTGGAACTTGGTACCTGGCACAACTTTTCGTACCTCCTCTCCTGCGGTTCCAAAATAAGTATCCGGTCAGGTCAGAGCAGGTATTAAAATCTTATTGGTCGGATTCGTCACTGCGTCGTTGGGTCATCACTGCGAGGCACGTAATCTGTCCCTGCAAACACGGGCATATTTAAATCTTCAGCAAACCGTGCAGACGTGTTTGAAATAACAACAAGAAGAGAAATGGCATCTGTTAGAAATCCTGCCCCATGGACTCAGGACGAGGTGCAAACCTTTCTGTCATTAGTCGCCGATGAGAAAATTCAGTAGGAGCTGGACGGCACGGTCAGAAACAAAGAATCGCATAAAAGATGATGTCATGAATGATGGCCAGCTACACAGAGGAGGGACTATCCTCAGCAATGTAAATACAACTGAGAGGGGTCGATC
>OOFC01002121.1:4343-18151 GCA_900323345.1 Pseudochromis fuscus | reverse complement strand
AGAAAAATGACTTAAAGTAAGGCGATGATGAAGTGTGACGGTTTACTCCTAGATCAACTGGTGATGCATCTGCACCTGGTAGTAGTCCGACAGTGGGAGACAGAACCAAAGCATTGTTGTAAATATAACAACATGAGTACGACACAATATGTCGAATTGTTTCATTTTAGTGATTAGAAGTCCATTTAAGAAACCTACAAGATCGCACAGCCCAGTGTATGATGTTAACGCTGGATTCACTGCAGGTGAAGCCGTGTTAACGTGCGACAACCACAGCTCAGATTAACTGGTGATACAGCTGTGTGGGGTAAACAGAGGGCTCTGAGTTTTTCTTAGAACCAACACAACAATGATCATATGGAAACTACCTGATCACATATCAGCTGCTGAATGATAATTCCTGCTCATCAATAATTACCCGTAAAGTAAAATGATATTCTAAATATATAAAAGTGTGGTGACAGACACCCAGATCTTTCCCACAGTGGGAAACTCTTGACCCTCTCTTCCCACTCAGGTATCCTGTGTTGGCCACCCCCCCACCGAAGGAATTTATTTATTTCAGCATGTGTGTAAAATAAAAATCCTGAAACTGAGTTGACTTTAATATTGATGCCTCTCCTGTTCATACATGGCAAGCCTTGCTGCTCTTTAGTCAATACTGCATTTATGATTTCAACATGTATCAAGGTACTTTTTTTTAACCAGTGAACTATCTATGGGTTTTAATGCTACCGTTACAATTTCAAAAGCAAAATACTCAAATTAAACCTAAATAGGTTCTTGTAAAACTTCACCTTCACTGTCTCTTCCAGCGTGCTCCACAAAACACCGCTGGTTCAAATCGTGAACACGTTGTTTCTCCCTTTGTGCGTCACACAAGACGTCTTTTTTCTAACTGATGACGCCGAATGATTTGGTGTATTTTTGTCGAGACGAACTGAATGCTGCACTACAATGTTAAGCTGATAAGCTAAAAGACGGAATTTTTAAAAAATTGTCTGTGTTTATTTCCTGGTTAAACGAGGGGTCCTAAAAAGCCACGCCTACGTAACATCTGTTTTACGGACGCTACTATCACCAGTTAATCCGTAACACCCCCGCAACCCGACCTCGGATAAGCGGAAGAAGATGGATGGATGGATGGATGGAAGTTACCCAATGACCATCATCATCTGTCTAATCCAAAATGATTTTACCGGGACATCTGTTGAAACAAATAGCAACTCGTGCAGAGCGATTTGTACAATGACTGAAAAGGATTTTATCTCCACATTGTTGAGTCCAAAACTTGACATCTGTTGTATTAGAACGTGTTTCTTGGAGAAATATACAATTAGCATTTTACCCTTTACAAAATAAGAAAACAGCTTTGCGTTTGACAGGGTCTTTAAGTCCCCTTGTGTTGAACGAAGAAAAGGAAATACCAGTTTTCAGCGTTAACATAGAACACATGAACTCTGAAAAAATAAATAAATAAAGCTTTTTTTAAGACGAGACCGCAAATGTGTGCGATGGATCGTTCCTTTGGATTCAGTCTGCAGGAAGTGGAAGTCATCGAGTAATAAGGAAACAAGTCGATCAAGGCATGGACTGTTGTGCACAGTAGTCCGCTCGAATATAAAACAATATGGTGAACTTCTAAAATCAAAGAATTAAAAACAGACAGAGATCTGGGATCTATTATCGACGCGCTTACCCTTCAAAGCATAATGCATCCCTCCTATGCCACTGTAGAGCTCCAGCACCCGCAGTTTTTCCATGACTCGCCTCAGCCTGTGTGTGTGTGTATGTGTGTATATAAATATATATACTGCTTCTTCTTCTATGAGTTTTTTGGCGGTTGGCAATCATTTTAAAGGTGCATTACCGCCACCTAGTGGAACGATGTGTACACCAGGAATGGCGCTACTCAACTTTGTAAAGGAACTTTATTGAACAAGAACAAGTACACATCATACAAAGAGATGAGGCATACAAATCACAAACACAACACTACATGCTACCAGGGGTGTTAAGAAATACAAACACATGCAATGATGTACATATATTAATAATTATCAGATCCTTTTGGTATGCTGAATCTTATATTGATTGAATATGTTGTTCCACATCTTTGAGAAAATGAATAATATATGGTCTTTTATTGGTGAATTTACATTTATGAATAAAACGTTTTGATAATCAGATTAATGAATTTCTTGTTAAAAAAAAAGTTTGCTAAAAAAGCACAGCAAAACATTTTCCGATCGCAGTGCCAGAGATGTGTGACAGTTTCTGGATGGTCCCTACAAAAGCTACAATTCAAGTCTGCTACTAAGTGAACTATTGAAAAGAAAAGAAAAGAAAAGAAAAGAAAAGAAAAGAAAAAAGAGAGGAAAAGGAAAAAAAACTTAAATGCATCTCCACAAGTTACTGTCAAAAAGAAACTTCAATAAATCTTTACCACCTTCACTTTTTGGATCCTGTTGTAATAAATGAACCCAGTCCAGTTTCAATTTTTTGTTTCCAGAGAGTATGTTAGAGCCCATTTCTTTCTATATTATATTTGTGACATTGATACAATACGTGTTAAATCGATACCGTTTGTTGACAACTGTCACAATATCCAGTCATGTTTACCTACCTTTACCAATGTATCGTTAACTCCAATATGTCCAAATCTATGTCTAAATATTGTAATCTCTAAAATATACAATATTGTAAGGTAACCTTGCTAACTTCTATTCTCACTGTTACAACTTGTCTTTCCAGCTTGAATTCTATAAAATAATCTTCCTGTTCTCCCCTCTCCCCAGAGTGTGGCCCAAAGTGGCAGAAACCACTTTATCTTGAAATTTCTTTTAATAATGCTCTTTACATCTGTCTTGCTAAAACTACCTCTAATGTCTACCACTGGTCTACTCAGTGCTGAGAAGACAATGAAAGAATCCCAATATGTGCAGGAACACACATTAAAACAACTGATAGGCCCATCATTTGCACTGTACAGTGCTTGTCAGATTTCCATCAATATGTCCTCTCTAGTAGAAGTCTTTACCATCAGAATAACTATCAAAGACTGTCAGGAGAAAAGCTTCAGACTGCGCATATGACAGACCTCAATGGTCTTACTTCCTTCACCCACTGAAGGGCTAAGAGAATAGACTATATAAAACTGTAAAATTGCAGTTTTTTCTCAACTGGTATGACACATTTCTTGAAGGTTCCTCTCCTTTTCACTAAACTAAACACAAAACCCAATTTTCAAGCTACATTCACAAAACATCAGACTCTTGTTGCAAACTAAGCCTTCACCTCAAAATACTTCAATCTGCTCAAAACTGACCTATGTTGTCAAATTGTGCCCCGAGTCAGTCAAAATTAAAAACACTACTGAGCAGTAACTAAACAATACATAGAAATAGAAAACACAATGGTCAGGACATGAAACTGTAGAAATAAATATTTATTGTTCACTGTAGGCTAAATGTATGTTGCAAAACAAAAAACCTGTGCATTTAGCACTTGTACATAGTAAGAAAAAAGGTACAAAAAACGAAATCTTGTGCATTTAGCACTTATATACAGTAAGCCTACATAAATATAAAGTACAAATATACAAATGAAAAGTGCATTATAGTTTTTTTCTCAGTTGCTAAAACACTAAACCCAATTGTCTGAACCAAATGCTTCATTGCCTGAACCCACCGACTGAATCAGTCACTTTTTTGGCAAAACCATAAGCACTCACCTGTTTAGACACAACTTGCCAACACATTTTCATTGTGATGCACCTGTGTTGCATAATGTTCTCTTCTCTAAATCTTCAGATTATGGCGGACACAGGGAATCTACTGATGTTTGAGTGTAGCCTTTGTCCGGCCTCCCTCATGCTCATACCATGGACAAGAACATGGTTAATCACTGTAGGTCTGATTTATATTACTGTTCTTTGTCTTCTCTGACCACCTCAACCTCCACAACCACCTCGATCAACTCTAACTCAAACTCCTCCTCTCAGATTTCTATCCACTGTAGTGTCTCACAAAACAGTGCTCTCTGAACTGGCTTATATATGGTCCCTCACATCACTAGCCACAAATGTGATCAGTTTTGAGTTGCTGTGTTCAATCAGTGACAGCAGTGCTTTACTTGTGTTTGATTTTTGCCACCTGTGCTCACCATTATACAACACAGGTGCAGCACAATGAAAAAGTGTAGGCAAGTTGTATATAAACAGGTGAAAAGTGCTTATGGTTTTGCCAAACGAGTGACTGTTTCAATCAGTGGGTTCAGGCAATGGAGCATTTGGTTCAGACAATGGGGTTTAGGGTTTTGTTTTACCAATTGAGAAACTGTAAAATTATGCAACCTATCCAGGGTGTACCCCGCCTCCTGCCCGATGACAGCTGGGATAGGCTCCAGCAGACCCCTGCGACCCTAGTGAGGAATAAGCAGGTATAGAAAATGGATGGATGGATGGATGTAAAATTATGACCGTTAGCAAAGAACACCAAGGAGCGTTACTGCCACCAAGTGGCGTGCCGGACTTACAGAGTTGTAAATGAATACAAGGCACAACAGAGCTGTGACTATCAGCTAGGCTACAGTGCTGACATAAAAGCTGGGTTTATTCTTGTTTTCCTCTATTGATGATGGATACTGTTCTGTTAGTACAGAGAGCTGTTACATATTGTTATATATGTTACATATACAGATATATTTACAGACTATCATTCGAGGTTTGAAGCTATGCTTCTTTCTGACCGTCACCCAGCCACCTAATGCTGCAATGTACAAGATGTGTTATAGATGATGCCATCAAAAAGGAGGCAGAGGACAAACTAAACATACGCACTGCCACAGCAGGATAATAAACAACAGACAAAACAGCAATAAAATAATATTAATGTAGCACTAACACTGATAGCACAGTGGTGCATCAATTAACACTGTTGCCTCACAACAATAAGGTTCTGGGTTTGAATGTCTGCTCAGACCTTTCTGTGTGCAGTTTGGATGTTTGTATGCGTGGGTTTGGTGGGCACTCCAGCTGTATTTAACAGGAATAAAAATCTGAATGTACTGAGCTGCCAGTACATAGTGTACACGTGGCACATGTGCTTTCTTCTACAATGGACAGAAACATACAGTGAGGGAGAGGAGTATGTATGAGAGGTGGTGGATGAGGAGGAAAGGGACGAGGAAGGGGCCAAGGAAGGCCAAGAACAATCACCACATGAAATTAGGGCAACCACAGTACACTATGTCCTTGTTCATGGGATGTTAATGAGAGAAGCAGGACAAAAACTCCATCCCAATTTACATACAACACTGAACATCTCCTGACATTTCTGAGTGGTCTACAGGGGATTATGACTGCACATGAGCAGCTGGTTCAGTAAGCAGTGCATCCTGTATATGTCACAGTTTGGGACAATGAGTTTTTACCATGCTGTCCTGATACGTGAGCATTTCCCAACAACCAGCACGTCATCAAGGTTTTCTTTCCACTCTACAGCCCCTTCCTGAATCCAGAAGAGGAGTTTTTCTCTGCATGGTGGTGGAAGGTCAACGACTGACAGCCCTACAACAGGGAAAATTGTCACCCCAGAGGGATCTCCCCCTGTTGTATGGCAAGGGAAACTATGGCCTGTGAAGTGAAGTGGATAAAGTCCTCTGGCTGGAGCCTGCACAAAAACAAGATGCTGGAGACTCAATCTCAGTGAATTTGACTTTGTAGTTATATGCTTTCAATTTTATTTTATTTTTTTTATGAAACTGCTGAATGTAGATGGGTGTCATTTTGACGACGATGATTTTTTGCTAAATGCATTCACAATAAGCATTTTCTTTTAACTACTGTTAACCCTGGATGCTGTGTCCTGAATTATTTTATGTAGTGTCTAACAAATGCTTTGTGGTTAATAATAATAATAATAATAATAAACTTTTTTCATAGAGCACTTTTTCAAAGCAAAGTTCTTTTCCATTAATAAAATACAGCACCCATAAATAAATAGAAAAATACAATAAAATACAATAATGCACACAAATACAAAGCACCAGTTTGACTTCAAAAAACTTAATTGAAATCAGGAAAAAAATGAGTCTGATAAAAATGAGTTTTAAGCAATGACTTTAAAGAGGCTACAGAGTCAGCACACCTGATGTCCTCAGGCAGCTCGTTCCAGAGCCTCGGCGCCCAGACTGAAAATGATTTGTCCACCTTTGTTTTCAAAGAAAGACCTCTGCCCGAGGATCTTAGGTTGCGAGGTGGAAAGTATGGTGTTAAAAGGTCAGCAATGTATGAAGGCCAGAGACCGTTGAGTGCTTTACAAGTGATTATAAGAATATTTAAATCTATCTTAAAATTAACCGGCAGCCAATGTAAGCTGCATGGTCACACATGCATTTTTACAGTAGTCTGGGACACAACCAGTAGCCAGGGAGCTATTGAAAACGGAAAGCAGGTTAGGACCAACTGTTTCAATTACCTGTACTAAAAACTTAGGAGGTATCACATTGAGAGGGCTGGACGACACTCTCATACATGAAACCATTTCTAAAAGTTCAGATAGGGTTATCTGGTAAAACTTGCTAAAAATGTCTTTTTGTTGGTATAAAATATTAAAAGAGGCACTGGGGGTAATCAAGGCTCTGATTGCCTCCACCTTATCATTAAAATAGGATAAGAACACTTTGCAATCAGCATCAGAGTTGACAGGCACACTGGAAAGACCTGGATTCACCAAGTGATCTATAGTCTTAAACAAAAACCTGGGGTTGTGTTGGTTGATAAAATCAGCTTTGAGAAATAGTGTCTCCTTGCCTCCTTAACCATACAATTACAATTTTTCTGAATTGCTTAGACACAATTCCTGGAACAATTCACCATCTCCTCAAATCTTCACACACAATTTTAAAAACTCACCCAACAGTACAAACTTCTAACTTCTAGGTCGAAATCAGTTTTTACCTTCAGACAATACACACAAGCTGTCAAAACACAGACTACATGAGTGTTTGTTACACACTGGAGGGATTAATTCAACACACTGGCACCAAAATGTCCAGAAAAGGGTTTATTCATTGTATTTCCAAATTCACCACTTATACAAGTTCATCAGCATGATCTTGTCTCAGGTCAAGGTCAGGTCATAGTATTTCATCAGCATCACACAATATGTCTTCTGATGGTGGAGGATGCCATTGCTAATGGCTGCACACATGGTGACGTTGCCTCCTCTCTGGCCCAGATCTTGTGTGATTGCACGCTGTCCAATGATGTTGCTGGTCCTTTTTTAGTGAGATTGAACCATGCTTCATCAATAAAGATGTAATCATGAGGTTCAGCCATGGCATCCATCTAAAAGATTCTGTACACATAAAACATGCCACTCTGGTTCATCATGTGGTGGTACATGAGAAGACAATGAAAGAAGCTGCAGCTGGTCCAGCCAAACTTTGAGAGGAATTCAACAGGGTTAAGGAGCAGTGATCCCAATATGTGCAGGTAATTGTTATACTGTACAGAAATGTTAGTATGTAGCATAAAGGCCCATGTTTCATTCCAATACACACATCACTGTGTTTGAAGTAAAATGTGTGTTTTTTTGACTCCTATAGAGAATCTTTTAGATGCAAGCTATTACACCCCTGCTCTGCTAGGGGAGGAGTGAGTGAAGGATGTAATAAGTAAGATGGAGATGAAGGCTTGCATACAAAACAATGTGTTTATTTTTCTCCCAGGAGAGGCAATCTTACAAAGTAACAAAGGGAGGCCAAACAGAATACTGCCAAATCAGAGTAGAAAAAGCTAATCTAGCAAAGGCTAGTGGAGGAGCCAAGACAAAATTAAACACCAAAAACTCCACTTCTAACTAAAGCAATACAAAAAAAGGTAGTACCTGCTGGTTAACTCGAACAGAGTTTAACACGGTCAGTAAACAAACAAAACTCAGCTTCTCAATAACAAGAGCTGGAGACCATGCAAAAGTTAACAAGTAACAGCTTAGTTCCAACTCACAAAACCTTCTAAAGACAGGGCCCAAGAGTTCACAAAGGAGGTTCTGAAGTTGCAACCTCACACCTCACACCTCACAGCTGGAGCTGCTTAAAACTTGTTACTGCTGGGCAGGTTGCAGGTGGATGACATTCTTCCCAATCAGTGAGGTGGTCGTTAGTCAGAGGGGGAGGCGGCCTGGCAAAATCCTCCTGGTCTTGGTCAACACACACACTGTTACACCACAAGAGAGGGTGATAAGGCATTACAGCCCACGGGTTGTAACAGATCCCATGGTTGAACCTCATGAATACATCTTTATCCATGAAACAGGGTTCAATCTCACAAAAAAAGGAGTCTGCAACATCACTGGACAGCGTGCAATCACACAAGTTCAGAGCCAGAGGGGAGGCAACATCATCATGTGTGCAGCCATTAGCAACCATGGCATCCTCCACCATCAGAAGACATAATGTGTGATGCTGATGAAATACTATGGCCTGACCCTGACCTGAGACAAGATCATGCTGATGTTGATGCTGATGAACTTGTATAAGTGGTGAATGTGGAAATACTATGAATTAACTCTATTCTGGACATTTTGGTGCCAGTGTGTTGAATTAATCCCTCCAGTGTGTAACAAACACTAATGTAGTCTGCGTTTTGGCACCATGTGTGTATCATCTGAGGGTAAAAACTGATTTCGACCTGGAAGTTAGAAGTTTGTACTGTTGGGTGTGAGTTTTAAAAATTGTGTGTGAGGATTTGAGATAAATGGTGAATTCTTCCAGGAATTGTGTCTAAGCAACTGAAAAAAACTGTAACAATTTTTAGGCAGAGTGTTTTCACCTGGAGAAATGTGTTGTGTCTGAGTTGATGATAAGTTGAGTTAATTATATTGAAAGCATGTGTTTGCTGAATTGACACACAGTGCAATAAATGATTTATTTGACCACATTTGTGTAAGGTTTTGCAGAAAGAGTGTTGAATATTGAATATTGTGTGGAAGCAGGTGAATTGTGTTTATGGTCATGGGAAATGTGTGTGCTTCTGGGAATGATGAAAAGGTTTATGTTTTTGGGCGACATGAACTGGGTTTTGTGTTTTAGCAATCGAGAAAAACTGCAATTGTTGTTTAAGTTTTCACTCTAAAATTGCTGGATAATAAACGTGTTGACCCCTTCAGGGGTTCTTATGAGCGAATACAGAGTCATAGGATGTAGATCGGCTTCTTTAACTGAGGCTGGCAGCCACTGTACAAGTTCTCTGAAATCATAGCTCCGAAAGAATAACAAGATTAAATTAAAAACAATAACAAAACATGTACCGCCACACATTATTATAGCTAATTATTATTGTCCCGTTTAATTAGTTTTACACAGCGTCTTAGTATTTTGTAAATGACCGTACTAAACACACTGAACAATGAAATTAAAACGGAGAGAAAACTTCCTCTGCCTCTCACCCATCTGTAACTGAAGATCAACGTCCACAAAGAACGTAAACTTCACAAATAACAATGCTTAAACAATTCTCAACAATACAATTATAGCTGTGTTTATTTTTGTTGTTGTGCCGCCTGTGGACGGCTTGTCGCATTTTGAGACGGGGGCGTGGCTGAACACATCTAGGAACAGGAAATATCCTTTTATGGAGTGGTGGCGCTCACATAAACTTCCGGTAGGGTGTGATCTTACAGCGAAGTCTCCATCCGGAATTAAACAGCGAAAATACTTTACTTTTCTTTGCTTTTTCCAAGACGGTAAGCTTTTAACCTTTATCACCGTGTCAGTGTAACTTCTTTCAGTTTCTCTTGAGGCTAAATAGTGAGAAGTATGGCGATGTGGGGTTGTTGCTCTCATTTAACGTTACAGTGTACGAATGACGGCTTCCTGAAGACACACGTTACCCTTTTGGGTTATTGTCTTTCAGAAAAATGTCCAAGTCTTTGAAGAAAATAGTAGAAGAAAGTCGGGATAAAAACCTTCCCGAAGTAGAGATGTGCGACAGGGGCATATCGAGCATGCTGGACATCCCAGGACTGTGTAAGCGACCGTCTTCTATTTCACCTCCAAACTGTATATTACTGAACATATTTGTCATGTTGTTGAGAAAATGTTAAAACGTAGAAATAGCCTTGTATCAGAAAATACAAATACATGTCGCTGTCTTTTGATCAGTGGTGATGACGTCACCGCTGCCAGCCTCGTTTATTTAGTAAAAAAGCTCTGTGAAAGTGTTCAGTTCAATGATCACTGTCTCTGTCAGCTTTGGAGTTCATATAGATTTAAGCGTATTATCAAAGCTGTGAGTTTATTTTGTTGCAGTGACATGACACATGTAAGTTATTATTGTGTATCACTGCAGAGAAGCAAACTTAATCCATATCAAAATAATGCTTAGAAATGTAAATTACATGTGGTAATTTACAACAACTATGTAATAATAAATATATGCCGGTCAAACCGTACACTGCATTACTGGAGGCTGTTTGCACAGAAGTGATAGAGTCAAAAACATGCTGGAAACCATGCTGTATTTGTGCTTTGTGTGTCAACAACAGTCCTAGTCTAGACTTATAGCAGCATGTCATGTGCGTGCCGTTACCTGTCTTTAATTACACTGCAATATATAGGAAATTGTTGCATTATTTTAATTTTAAAAATATTTTTACATATAATTCTCTCCAAATATATGTTAATGCCAATGATTTGTATAAGTATGCTGTTAAAACAATATTTTACTTACAAAGTTCTTAAGAGAACTGCATTGTACTTTAAAATGTACCTTGATAGAGACAAACACACCTCCATGAGTTTGTGTTGAATGGCCAGGGTAATCATTGCACTGTCTATCATCAAATTCCTTGTAATTCTCCAGCAAAGAACTTTATGCACATCAGGCAGACATTCTTTTTTTATTATCAGCTCAGTGCTTTTCTGGACTTTTGGCAGTCTGCTTGTCATCCGCTCTGCAAAGCCAGGTGTATTATGAGCTGCCAGATTGTTCTTGTTGAGGCACAGTTTCAGTTTTGCTCCATAAAACGAAGAGTTCAATTTAGAAATAGTTTAAGCTTAGAATAATATGATTGAGAAATGGCCCATTGGCATGATTCATGACAGTTAGTCTTCTGCCTCTGCCTCTTGGTTTGTTTGATGCTACACATGTAAGACAGATCATAAATATCTTACTTTTCAGTGCATTATACATTCATTTTGTTTTAAATGTAAATTATCTCGCTAAAACTCAAAACAAACTTCTCCTAAAGGAACCAAAAATAGTGAAATTATGTAGCATATTAGCTCCTATTTATTTTATTTTATTCTTTTGATTAACAAGGTCAGCTGTGTGATCCAACTGCACAATAAGGATCCTCGTCTTTTCTGTTACAATGAAAAATCAACAAGTAAAATAACTTGTAGATAAATAAATCAATGTTAAGTAAACTGCCCTCAGTGTTCTTGTTCTCATGATTAATATAGGACATACTATTAGTAAGGAATTAGTGGAATTACACATGCTGGTTCAGAAAATAATGAAACTCATATTAGATTATGTCCCTAAAGAATTTTTAAACACTTTGAACTGTTTTTATTAGATTTTGTATTTCATTTTGTGCTTTGATTGCTTATTTTTGTTTTATTTTTTTAAGTGTGCTGGGTTAACTGACAACAACCCATGTACATAGGATTTACACTGATAAGCCTAACATTCTGACCTTTCGAAAAGTGAAGTGAATAACATTGATTATCTCATGACAGTGGCACCTGTCAGTGAGTGGGGTGTGTTCAGCAGCAAGTGAATAGTTTGTTCTCATAATTGAGGAAGCAGATTGGAAGCAGGAAAAATGGGCAGCGTAAGGTTGTGAGCAACTTTAAAAAGGACCAAACAGTGTTGGCTAGATGACTGGATTGGAGCATCTCCAAATCTGCAGCGCTTGTTCCTGGTCTGCAGTGATCAGCACCTGCCAAAAGTCCAAGTCCAAGTAAGGAAAATCGCTGAACTGGCGTCAGGGAATGCTGTACCGTGTGGTCCAACTGTACCTCAATCTTATGAAAAATGATCTGCTTCTGATAATAATAATAATAATAATAATAATAATAATAATAATGGTTTGGCTTTATATAGCGCTTTTTTTTTTTTTTTTTGGAATGCCAGACTCAAAACAGATAGAGACCATTATTCACGCCCAGTCATACCAGTGGTGGTAATCTTAGTAGCCACAGCTGCCCTGGGGCAAATTGACAGAAGCATGGCTGCCGATTCGTGCCTACGGCCCCTCCGACCACCACCAAAGCATTCATTCTACATTTATATAGGGCAAAGTGGGTAAAGTGTCTTGCCCAAGGACACACTGACAATGACGAGGAGGAATGGGAATCGAACCACCGACCCTTCAGTTGGTAGACAGCCACTCTACCACTGAGCTGCTGCCATTCCAGAAAGGTGATAGAAAGGTGTCAAAACCCACAGATCACATCCTGGTTCCTGATACCACAGCACACCTTCAGAGTTCTGTGTAGTCCAGGCCTCGACTCGGCTGGACTGTTTTGGTAGGTGGTCATAATGTTATGGCTGATTGGTGTATAGATGATCATTTGTAATTTCAATTATACATATGTGATGTAAGATGCTCAAGTAAACAAACCAAACTGACGAGGCTGCTTTGTTGACTTGGTGTTGCATGTCGTTTCAGTCACTCTGTCTAACATCACTCAGCTGGTCCTCAGCCACAACAAGCTCGCAGGTAAGCAGCTATCAACATCTTCTGCTCTCTCACAGACAACAGAACAAAACTGTTGAACTTCAAAGAAATTCTGTGGAGGGGTGATGTCACTTTTCACACGTGGCTGGATATTATCACATGATAATGTGGTGGAATGTTGATGAAGTAATCTTCAGAATTCTACTGTTGTGGTGTCACAGAACACAGTTTGAAGACTGTCAGGCCAGAAATTAGTTGTTTCAACATCAAATATGTTTTTAATTCTTCAAGTTAGAGCCTTTTTAAAAACTTACTCCGACATTTTGGGAGCTGTGAGGTTCTGCTTCAACCTGCGTCAGCTGTTCCACCGACCGAGCACTCAGAACTCAGTGTCCCAGCTGACATTTTTCGAAATATAATTTTAACATTGCACTAAAGGCTGTTGTTGTACCTTTGACTGATCTTTAATGTTTTTCCCCACATAATAGAAAGTTGTTATTCTGACTACAACTGTGCAGACTGTGCAGGCTTGCTGGTATAAATATGTGCTCTCCGTGCAGTTATGATGAAATGACAGGGATGATTCCAACCAATCACATTTTAGTACCTGCTAGTACATAGCCTGTCCGCCGTTTTTGGAACTGCAGGAGAGCAGGTACTAATAAAATGGTACCAGGTACCAAGTTCCAGGTGCTTTTTGCTAATGGAAAACAAAATCAAACTGAGTATAGTTAAGTCAAGGTTCGCTGGTTCCATGCAGTGAAAAAGCTCCATTAGACCAGGGCTCTCAATCTCAAACTGTCCAGGTTGCACATCTGGTCTTGTCATCTCATGGGAGGGCAGTACAAAAAAAACACTGTTTATTGGTTTACATTACTAGCATTTTTGTTAACCATACTTGGTGAAATAAATGTAAACAGCCCTATCTGTACTTTTTTTTTTTTCCCCCAATATGTTAGTTTCAATAGTTGTTGCAAATATTTTCCTGACTTGATTTGATCTGAAATGACATTAGGTCTCATTCACCAACAGACATGTATTCTTAAACTTCACTTACACAATTCCAGGGAAGATGTAGGAGATCTGACATTCTCCACCGTTTTCTTATCTTATTAC
>OOFC01002114.1:36596-47889 GCA_900323345.1 Pseudochromis fuscus | reverse complement strand
GCCTCCCTACACGCCGCCGGGCCAGCCCCTCCAAACCCAGATCTAAGGAGCGAGGCGGGAGGTTTCCTGGAGTCAGGGGTTCGCTGAACTTTTACGCGCGAAATACTTCCATTTCCTTAACGCCGCTCTCCATGCCTTGTCGTGGTGGATCACAGTGGTCTCGTGTTCAGGAAGCTGCATGCCGGGCGAGGAGAGCGTGACGCGGGGCAGGAAAAGCCAACGAGAGTCTGTTTACTTCCACTGTCAAGCATTCCTGTTATTGTCTGGAATTTATTATTTTATTTTTTTTTGGTGGGGGAAAACCTGGAAAAAGCTTCGGAGAGAGTTTGAAGAGTCTTAATTTAAGCTGTGAAGAAACAAAGGATCGAAGGAATGAAATCTTTGTAACGAGAATGTCTCCAGACAAACAAAGGAATCACTTGATCTTAAATTGTGTAAATAACTGGACACATGTAACTTCTTCTTCTCTGTGTCTTTCTCTCTTTCTCTCTCCGACTCACTCATTGTTTACAGTAACAAGGATTTCTACTGTTGATACTTTTATATACGCATAGTTTCAGTATGGAGCTTGTAATACTCTCTCTCTCTCACCTGGCATGTGTGTCAGGTAGCAGCAGTGCAGGTCCTGGTAGCCCTTCTGTACCGTACCGTACCGTGCTGTACCGTACCGTACTGTATACTAGTGTTTGTATTAACCTTTTGCATGAGTGTAGCCTCAGTCAAGTGCATGCATATAGTGGCCCTGCACTACCTCTTCTACCCATCTGTCTGTCTGTGGGGGGGTGAGTGTCTGTCCGTCTGCATCTTCATTTGTCTTCATCGCATCTATCTGACCATCTCTCCTCCTCTTACTTTCCTTTTTTTGTGCCTCTTATTAGCTGCGTTTCCATCCGACTGTTATTTTTTAAAGCTCTAACAGACGATAACCGAATTGTAAATGCGTTTCTTTTCATAAACAGAAAGGGTTTTATTACACAAGGTGATGAACAACAAAGGAATTTCATAGTCTTCATAAAAGACTTCACATTTTTCGAAATGTAAAATCTCTATTCTTCCCGATGTCCCTGAAATGATCTTCACAAATCTCTTTTACACAATACAGACAAATGCATTTGTTGATTTTTATTCATGCTAGCTGTGTATTGGATGGCACTGTTGGTTAATCAGTCGGCCATATTGGTCTAGACTGAAACACCGTGACAACTGCTGAATATATTACCAAGAAAAGATTCATTTATTTCAAAGTTTTGTTTTTTATTTTGCCAGTACTTCGTGGGTGATGATATCTTTAGCACAAATATGAGCAAAATTAGAAATCTGTGTCTTTGCTCATCAAATCAGATTAGTGTTTTTGGTGTAGCATTTACTGAGTGTTGAATGGAAACACAGCTTCTCTATCTGTCCTCTCCATCTCTGTCTTTCTCCAACCCGACGCCCACGTTTCCACGTCTCATCATGTCGTCACACATCACATCCCTGCCCCATGTTTTAAAATTGCAGCAGCTGCTCTCAAACTAAATAGTTTGAGCAAAAAGAGCCCAGTGGTCAAAAATGCAGAGAAAAAAAAAACACACTTTCCCTTTGTTTGCTTTTGCTTTGATTCTTTCGTGTGTGTGTGTGGGAATGTGTGTGTATGTGTGTGTTTTTATTGCACCTTTAGCTTTGATACAGCCTTTTCAGTTTGTTTATATGATGTGTCTTTATATGTGCCAACCAACAAGGATGATTTGTGGTCGTCGCCGACGTGTTAGTCATGAAAGAAGTGTGTGTCAGCGATGAGTGGAAATGTGATTTGTTGTGCGTCGTATGAAAAAACTTCTACTTTGAACACACTCAGTGTACTGTTGGAAAAACTTTTGGACATGAATTGGATCGTGAGTGGATTGTACTGCAGCACCACAAGTGTAAAAGGGTATTTTAACATTCCAGATCTCAAAGCACACACACAGTGTTTAAAAAATATAATGTGAGCAAAACTTAAAGTGATGTTCCCAGTTCAAACCAGACAGTATCGAAGCCAATATACAAGCAGACACTGTCAAATAATCCCAGAAATTCTGTTCACAATCCACATTTAATATAATGAGCAAATTCTATTTAATTTTATGCTATCTGGTATTATTGTTGTATAAATTAGCACCGCATCATTCACTGACTTAGATCATTTAAATGGAAGATAGAGAGTTTATTTTCCACATGCATCCATATCAGGATCAATAAAATATTTATCTATCTATCTATCTGTCTATCTATCTATCTATCTATCTATCTATCTATCTATCTATCTATCTATCTATCTATCTATCTATCTATCTATCTATCTATCTATCTATCTACATTACAAAATTGCTGATCTGTATTCAGTGTGAATATGGCCCCAGACTAATACTAGTAACAGTTCTTCGTGAAGAGGTGGGTCTGACCCTTGAACCTTACAACACTGTCTAATGTGTATGAGGCTGGAGTTCAGATCAAGTCTCATTGGAGACCAGACCTGTCAATCAAACTAACCATGCCCCTAAATCTTCCTCTTTTTAAAGCCTAATATCTACTTAATGATCAAATGATTTTCAGATGGACCAATTAGAAGAAGACTTTAACTAATTACTTGTGGAAAAAAATGTATTGATTAGTGGCCATTGGGGGTATTGCACTTTTTATACTTGCAGCATTGGCCTCATTGATTTAACCCCAGTTGCTTTCTCTGTTTCTACACAGTCTGTGTTTTGAAGACTCAAAACAAGACAAAAAAAACGAGCAATTAAACTCATCTACCAGATGAAATAAGAGTCAAAGTCCAGCCTCAAACAGAGGCTCGTTACCTTCTACAATTGAGATTTGGTCCCTATTTGATGAAATACGGTATTTTATGGTCCACCTGTGTCTCCAGCATTGACCGGCGTTTTACTAAAGTGACTCGTACCACTGCTCAGTATCAGGACCACACATGAGACTCTGGAGCTGGGATTTTTTACAAGTTTAACTTTCTTACATTGCTGCCTTGTGTTACAGTTGCCCGACATTCCCATGTTTCTTCTTGGTCAACCGTCGCTGTATCTCAGCACTGACACCACCGACTGTCCGAGCATGTGTGCGTTGGCTCTGTGCTTCTTGCGACCTCCCGCTGCGATCAAAGCGTAGCTGGACATATCATTAGGACTGCAGGTCAAAATAAGGAGCTCATTACCACAGCTACGCACGTGCTGCACAGATCCAGTACGGCTGTGGTGAGGGTGGGTTTAATACAGCGTTTGTTGATGAGAAGGGCAGAGACGGTTCCTGCATTAGCCAACATGAGCTGCCAGTGACAGATCCCCGAGTGTACTGAGCAGGACTCAGCTGCTTTTTATGGTTTCAGCTTTTAATTTGTAAAAAGAAATGAAACGCTCTCATCCAGGTCCAAGTTAACGGACTGGTTTCACAATTTATTTTTTAACCTAATTGGTCAGATTAAACCCCGCCCCCCCCCACCTGTCACTCCTCGTGCCCCCATCAAGCTATGAGAACAACAAACTACCTCCTATAGTGTTCATCAGTAGATCTTCTTAATCTGGGGAAATACGTGTTTTGCTAAAGGATTATTTCACCAAATTTCATGGCATGCACTGTCAAACAGGACAGGACACAGTATGGAGGTAAAAAAAAATTTAAAAAAAATCACGATGACCTGATTTTTGATTAGCTGGATAGGTAGCTGTGAAAAAGTTTGAAATACTTCATGTTATCTTACTGCTTTTATCGACTTTATAACACTTCTTCATCCATCTGAATTTATGTGGTTTGGCTTTTAAATTCAGATTGTGTAGTTTATTATATCATTATTATTATTATTTTTAATTCAGATTCTGTTGAAAATAAATATTTATCTTGATAAATAAATGGGGCATTTTATTATGACAAGAAATCAAGTAAAAAAATAAAGCTTTTAAAATTAGATCAGTGAAATTCAGGATGAAAAATGTAACTCTGGTCTGACTTGGACTCGTGAACGCTTGAAAAAAGTTTTCTAATTTTCCTAATTTGTTGTTCAACTGATGTAAATTCAAGAGAAGACTCAAAAAAGGCAAAAAAAAAGCAAAACAACTGCAGATAAATAGCTTCTGAATGTTAAAAAGTCACTACTTTTAACTAATTTCTTCTTTTTTTTTGCTTTTTTCTTAACTTTTTTTTTTTAACTTTTCTTTGCTTACACACACACACACACACACACACACGCACACACATACCTAATACCCGACAGTCGGTGCTGCCAATTATTTGGTCTTGACCTGCTTATGACTGACAAACATATTCTTCTTAATCATAGTGCAACTACTCACTAACTTTGCCCCATGAAGCCACAAGTGTGCGTCTGTGTGAGTGTGTGCTTGTGTGTGTGTTGGATTGCATGCATGTGTTTGATATAATTTGCGTGTGTGTGTGTGTGAGTGTGTGTGCCTCTTTATACGAGTGTTTTCTTAGACCATGTTGACCATGTTAAGACCTTTGTTTACTAAAGATATCCAAATAATATATTGTATGCTCGTCATATCTTCTTAACAATGTGCACTATGTTTGCATGTACAGTTTTACAAAAAGGATGCACCAGTTCCTTTTGTTAAAAACTGAGTGTTTTGAAATATACAAAAATCTATATGAAAAATTTAACTGTACAAAAATGGCCTTAAAAATCTTTCACTGATTTTCTTGGAATTGTGCGATGCCTTCTTCAGAAAAATGAATTGTTTCACATGAAATTGATCGTTATCTATTTTGTGTCAGTGTTTCTATTGCTTTCTAGTGGATTTTCTTTGCACAAGTTCAATTATGGAAGAAAAAAAACAATGATCTTGTACTTTTTTGAAACCGTGATTAATCAGTGAAAGCATGGCTGAAGTACTGATTGTCTGATAATACATATAATAGATGACTATTTCTGTATCGAACTATGGATTTTTAAATAAATATTCATATTAAACTAACCTCCACTTCTTCTTTTTCTTATGTTTGTTTGTTTTTTTATTTCCAATCAGAGCTAATTAGGACTAATCTCTGGTTTGCGCCCCCTGACAGGATGATTACAGCTCGAGAAAGTCCTCCCACACCAACAACACACCAAGCACACGGACACATGACCACCAACCTCCATGCTGCTGTTAAACACCAACAACTTTAGTCATTTTAAAGACGTTTTCACTTTCTTTCTTTTTCACTCAGTGGCAAGAACTTCCTGCAAAACTGAAACATATTTCTCAAATTTGGAGGGTAATTAGCACCTGGTAATTAGTGAATGTGTCAGTGGTTCATGCTTCATCAACACTCAGTAACTCAGCGAGTACTTCGACAGGTGCTCAGAGTCGTGATTGTCAAACGTCCCGATCCGGCTTGTTGTTGTCGGTGTTTCAGGATATTGTCAGTGTTACAGTGGTTTAAAAAAGTCAGAAATTACTTTAAATCTTTAAAAAAAACAGACCTTGTACATAATAGTCGAAGCTAACGTGACACCACCCGTTAGCTTGTGAGTGTTGGTTGTTTGGAGGCAGAAGTGACCATATTTGGATATGAAGGGAGGAGTGAGGAAGCGGGTCTGACCCTTAAACCTGAGGACACTGTTCAATGTGGATGAGACTTGAGTTGTCATCCTGTCTATCAAACTAGCCAACCCCCTAAATCTTCCTCTTTTGCAATACTCCTGATGGCCACTGGAGGCTGGCTCCAAAAAAATTAGGAAAAAAAATCCTTGTTTTCAGTCAAGTCATTCTGATGTCATAAGCTAAAGTTAATTCTTCTTATGATTAACCTAGTGGTCCATATGAAAAAAAATCATACCACTAGTTCAAGGGTCAGACCCACCTCCCGAGTCTTTGTATCTTTTACAAATATGGTCACTCCTGGCTCCAAACAGGGTGACGTTCAAATACTAATGTCTTCAAAATGTGCACAGCACAAGAACAGGTGTTCAGGAGGGAAAATAAAAGCTGCACCATTCTCCATACTACAAGTTACTGCACCATCAGTTCACAGGCTGTTAACTTGAGGTACGCTGAACACAAGTGTCCTGACTGTCCTCCATAGAGAGCAGAGCACACCATCAGTCTGCAGTCTGGACCTTGGCCAAGCACTGCAACAGAAACCGGAGTTATAAAAAAAAATGTGCTCTTATGTGTTGATCAGTTTATTTCATCTCTTTACTTTTATTATTGATGCTGCCCTAGTTTTGCTTTTCATCTTATTTCCTGATTTATTAAAAGTAATAATAATAATAATTTTCTCATGTGTCTCCAGTTCAGATTTCTAATTGGGTTTTATTATCCAATCAGAGCCCAGCTCACATACAGCCTCCCTTCGTCCTTGCCATCTCACCGTGGATCAGTTATCTCACTGGACTGTAAAAGGCTCCTGTTTGACAGATACTATCTCAGTGTATTGCTTTCTCCTCTGAGCGTGTTTTGAAAGGCATTCTGGGAAATGTAGGAGGTTGCACTAATAATACCTGCAGGTAAAACCCTTCTGGAGCCCACAGAGATGGATGATACTTGAACACACCTCTGACATTTGAGAACGGCTCGTGTCGGGTGAGTTAAAGTGATACGTCCGCTGTAAATATGTCAACATTATGCTGATAATAAAACGGGCCTGTGGTGACAGATATAATCAGATGGTGGCTCTGCCGTCCACACAGTCCCCAATCAATCACCATCAACCCTCTTGTGTATATTAGATCGATGTCAGGTGTTGGCCCATCTATCTTTCCACTCATAAATGCAATCATAAATTTAGAAAGCGGACAAAATTGGCTGATGAATTTGCCTTATTACAAATCTGTATTTGCATATATTTGCAAAACAAATTCACTCAGTTGGCTTCACATTTGGCCCCGCTCAGAAATCAAGCCTGAAATTGCAGATTGGCGGCCTGAAGTGAAGTCAAATTACAGCTCAGATGAAGTTTGAATATTTTTGCATGAAATGGGGCAGCAGTATAGAGCCGGAGTCCACTTTAGAAAAACATTAAGAAAATAAAAATCACTGTTTATTATTTATTTAATGACAGGTTCAATCCTGCCAGTCTGAAGGAGAAAATATTTCTTTTTGTCTTGATGTAAACGACCTTCATTCATCAGACTGTGACGCCTTAAATATTCTTGAAAGGCCACCAAACTCAATATTCATTATTTCCATCTTTGTATTTCCATTACAGCTGAAATTGGAATAAATAAATAAATTGAAATCTTTTGAGGGGAAAAGTTTGAATGCACTATGTGATTAGAGTGGAAACTACAGAACTGGCTTAATGTTTTTAAAGGTTCTCATTACGTGGCCGAGCACTGCAGCATGTTTATTTTCTGATAATAAAAGAAGCAGCTAAAGTCTCAGTTTCACTACAAGTTTGTGGAACATGGTGAATATTTTGTATTTGTGAGAAGTCTAACGAGGCAGATCATTAGACAGACTCTGCTCGTCTGCTCTGATTTCTTGAAGATCTCTTTCAGCTCAGCCGCCACAGACTTAACCCTTTAGTTTCTTATTTGTGTGTGTGTGTTCTCCCTCTTTTTGTACTTCCATGTAAAACGCTGTCCCTTTTTTAAGAGGTCAAATCCCGTTTACCTGACACCAAGTCAAGAGAAGTTTATGCATCGTGGCCGTGTAGCAGGAGAAGCAGATCAGCATTTTTAATAAGGGGATCATTTAGAAGTAAAAACAAACATTTATTGAAGTGTTAAAAGTGTTGGTGATTGGATTTCAATGATGAGGAGCAAGCACATATGTACCAGGTGGACCACTGACTACCTCACCAACAGACCATAGCATGTGAGGCTTTGTGACTGTGGTGGTCTGCAGCACAGGAGCCCCACAGTGCCTCCTCTTCACCCTCTACACCAGGGGTGGGCAATCCTGGTCCTCGAGAGACGCTATCCTGCATGTTTTAGATGTTTCCCTCTTCCAACACACCTGATTCAAATGATCAGCTCATCATCAAGCTCTGCAGAAGCCTTATAACAATCCTGGTCATTTGAATCAGATGTTGGAAGAGGGATACATCTAAAACATGGATAGCGGCCCTCGAGGACCAGGATTGCCAACCCCTGATCTACACATTGGACTTCAGACACAACATGGACACATGCCACATCCAGATGTCCTCTGATGATACAGCCACTGTTGGACGTGTGTCAGACAGGAACGAGCTGGAGAACAGGGGAGTTATCAGTGACTTTGTCGACTGGTGTGAAGTCAACCACCTTCACTTCAACACCAGTAAGATGAAGGAGCTGGTGATAGATGTCCACAGGAAGGGGTCCATGATTACTCCGGTGAACATCCAAGGTGTGGACATTAACATTGTGGAGGACTACAAATTCCTGGGTGTTCACCTCAACAACAAAGTGGACTGGACTACAAACACAGATGTTCTGGACATTAAGCCCCAAAGTCGTCTCCACCTGCTGAAGAGACTGAGGTCCTTTGGAGTGTGCAGGACACTGTTATGGACAATTTATGACTCTGTGGTAGCATCTGCCATATTCTTTGCTGTGGTCTGCTGGGTCTGTGGCAGCTCTGAGAGAGACAGTAAGAGACTGAACAAGCTGGTCAGGAGGGCTGTTCAGTCCTGGACTGCTCCCTGGAGTCTGTGGAGCAGGTGGATGAGAAGAGGATGTTCGCCAGGCTGACATCCATCATGGACAACACCCGTCACCCCCTGCATTAGACTGTAGGTGGACTGAGCAGCTCCTTTAGCAGCACACTGCTGCACTGACGGTGTAAGAAGGAGGTCAGAGGTCATTCATCCCTGCAGCAGTCAGGCTGTACAACAACAGTCTGACCTCCCCCGCATACATACACCCACTTAGGTCGTAGGGGTCTGCTGGAGCCTATCTCAGCTGTGTCGGGTAGGAGGTGGGGTACACCCTGGACAGGTTTCCAGCCTATCGCAGAGCTAACACAGAGACAACCCACCATTCACACTCCCACTCACACCTATGGTCAATTTAGAGTAATCAACCATGTCTTTGGACTGGAGAAAACCACCGCATCCACACAGAAAGGCCCGAGCCAAGATTTGAACCCCAAACCTTCTTGCTATGAGGCACAAGTGCTAACCACTGCACCACCGTGCCGCCCCCATATCCACTGTTTTGTAATTTGTAAAATGTGTACTATCTTATAATGAAAACCCTTATCCCTTATATTGAGTGTTTTCACAAAGACATCTGTAAACTGAAGAGGAGGAGGAAGAAGGAAGCTGGTGCAAACTGAAGACACTGAAATTCATAACTTTGTCACATCTTCATGAGTTTTGTTGAAAATCTACACACACATACAGGGAGCACAGTGCAGAGAGAGGAAGTGACGGTACAAGCTATCTGTACCGTCCATTATCATGGGGAATGTATGATCTCCAACAAGATGGACGACCTCACGGCACTGACCTGGCTCCAGAAAGTTTTTCACAAGTGCAGCATCTTGTGTTTGACAGAGACTCTGAGAGGTGGTGTAATGAGGATCAAATCTGCATGAAGTAGCAGCACTGCAGCAGAGACAGTGAATTGTTATCTGGAGCCAGAAGAGACCGTATTTGGATATAATGGGTGACATCTACTTCATGATGAAATGATTTTCAAATGGACCCCAGATCACTGGTAACAAGAGTTGACTTTAGCTAATGACACTGGGAAGACTCCAGGCAGGAGAATGACCGGTGGAGTGGGTCCAGTCACAAAAATTAAATGACACCGAGTGGGGTCAGCACAGCTTTTCCAAGGCCCAGTTTTTACACACTCACCACTCACATCTAATATCCAGAGAGAGACTCTGCAGGTGTGATGCAGATCCAGGACGCTCCACGTAAGGAAGCCTACAGGACTTGATCCAAATACACTTTTCAGGTCTATTCATAAACTCTGGTATCTGTACTGGTGACGATTGGTGTTAAAATAGGACCAGACCAGCTGGGTCAGAATGACAGAACATCGTGGAGCCTGTAATTTTTCCTACAACGTAATTTCCATGAGCCACTGTTGCTATGTACGCTGAGAGGGAGGTACACAGGCTTCATCTGATCAACGTTTATGACCCAGGATGATGTGATGCTGGAGAAATGCTTCTTCACTCATGTTCAGTCTTTTTGCTCACACAGATTTTCTGTAGGAGGACTTTAATTCCCTGTCCTGCCCGAGCCTTTAAGAAGAAGGAAATGTCTTTGAAGAGGAGTTTTACTTGTTTTTTTTTCCCCTCAAACAATATGTAGTGATTGTGCTTCTTGAATCGTAATCTTTGTCAAAGTACAACTGAGTGTGATTTAGCTCCAAGTGAAGGGAGATGGTTCCTGTTCCAGAGAACCTCCCTGATTGGCCACAGGCAGCAGGTGACCGGGTCTAAAAGGATCTTTTCTTTTTCCCCTCCACTCCCCATGACAACGCAGCAGGGCTATTGTTTCACTTACTTTGTGTCATTTTCTTTTTCCACAGATATTTAACAACGGAGACCGACTGGATCAGAGGAAGTGGGACGGTACCAAAGGACTATTACTGGAAATGTACAATCATACTGTAGATGTAAGTGAAAAGCAGCAGGAATATCGACACTTAAAGGAGTAAAGATCTGAACTGAAGCTGACAACATCACCAAGTCTTCAGTTCATGTTTGACCACAGCTCTCTAAGAATACAGACAAACACATCTAAAATGTTAACAGTGTAAACAGTATTTTACTGGCAGTACTTATGCACTTTTTCCTCATGGCTTCACTTTTGAGACCTGGCTGCTTAATCCTTATCTCTATACACAGTGGATGCTCCAAATCCAGACCTGCAGGTTCAAATGTCCAACTTTAGACCAGAAACAAAGTATTTTTGGTCTCAGTGGCTAATGTCTGTATTCCTGACAACACTACTGGGGGTTTGTTTCATAACTGTTGTATTAAATCTTGAAGTCATGAATAATTAAAGGGGTGGCCATTGTGAGCGACAGGCTGGTGTCATCACAGGAGGGTTACAGCGTTTATATCTATCAGTTTATTATATGTGCGGGTGAAGTAATTGAGATAAAAAAAAACCACAGAAGCACCACTGTATTTATAGGCACTAGAGACATCATTATTAAGATTATTATTTCTTTTTTTTAATGCTTCTATAGTTTCCAATTTACACCTTCTCCCAGGATCCTGGTTTAAGGAGAAGTCAGCTTTCTCCTTTATGTGCCAACTTTTAAAATACATTTTGAACAAACAAAAAAAAAACTTAGAAAATTGCTTTAATGTCTTGTGTACTGAATTGTAATTAAGTGGGATTTTTTATTTTTTTTTAAAAAGGGAGA
>OOFC01002114.1:11308-36576 GCA_900323345.1 Pseudochromis fuscus | reverse complement strand
AAAAGGGAGATTATTCCTGTTTTATACCTTCATCCTCCAGGATAACTAAATATCATAGTTGTGAAAATGTGTGTTACTATTGAGCATGAATGTACAAAATCATCCTAAAAAACATTATTATTCTCCTAAAATCTCATAAATAGGAATAAGTAACAACATGGCTAGTGTCTTTGTTAACAAGCATTTTGGATTTAGCCTGAATTATGAGCACATTATTAAATTGTTGAATGACTGTATCCCCTAAGATATAAAAAAACAACACTGAGGGTTACAAACAACAACACATGGATTCAGATGTATATTTCTAAACACTCCAGATTTAATTGGTGCCTCTTTTTTTTCAAATGGGAGAGTTTAGTGCATGCCTCAGGTTGCTATAAATAGCTTTTATTTTCCCAGCGTCCCTTGGGGCCGAAGGGAAGCGATGGTTGGATTGATTGAGGGGAGAAGAGAGGCTGAGTAGAGAAAAGGTGCTAATATCACTGTCAATCAAAGCAACGCCAGTGGAGAGAGAAGAAGAAGAAGGAGAGAGAGCGTCACAAATCTGAACACAAAGAAACAACAATGCAAACTACAGAGGAGCAGCTCATTAACAGCAAAACACTGAGGCAGTAAACACTCTGAGCAGCAGAGAGGACAAACTTAATTAAAACGTCTTTATTTACTTCTGTTAATAATTGATTGTGAGCTACAAAGAAAACCCATCCACACGTACCTGAGCCTTCACAGTGAAGTGCCTGCACCGTAACCATATAATCTCTGACTGTGACAAAAAACGATTCCTTTGCACCATAATTGTTTAAATACGCCAAAAAGACCTCGTCATAATTAGTTGATACAAGCGGTCGCATCAGGTTTTTACCCCTTTAAAAAGTCTTGATGCCTTAATGCTTGAGTAAGTCTAATGAACACTGTGCTCGATGTCTGTCAACCAGGGTCGTAATTATGTGCGCCTGTCACTTCCTGACACAGTCTGTAGCTTAGCAACCTGCCACGGAGACCGAGCTAAAGTTGGATCTCATTTGAATATGGCTGTAGATTTTTTATTTTTTCTTTAAAGAAGAAACTCAGGTGGATGGTGCAACACTGAGCTGCATTTTGTAAACCTGAAGCATCAGGACACCTCAGGGATCAGCAGGTCTGCCCCCACACGCCGCTCGCAGGATGTCAAACTTTCACCGACCGCGCGCCGCCGCTATGAATAATGTGGGCAGGTTGAATAATTGCTGTGTGCTGTTAATAAAGCTGAACACATGTTTTGGCCGCTCCACCCACTGAACCCCCACCACTCTCATATAAATAGAACATTTGCTTCATTTTCTTCATGTGCTGCTATTGCTTTGTGTTTTTTTAAGGTGCTAAGAGATGGATCAGAGTTGGCACGTTTAGGTTCATGTGCTTCATTATGTAAGTTTATGTTCTAACAATATGTCTTTGTTTTATTAAACACAGCAATGAATGCAACACCTATTGCATTCAACCCTTTGTTTTATTTGACTGAATCTCACTACTTTTATCTTCACGGTCAAACCCATGCCCACATATCATGACATTTAGTCCCTATTTTTTCCCCATAATGCAACTCAAATCTTATCTTTCAGTAGATTCTCCCTGCTTGCTAAAACACCCGTGTTCCCACAGTTTGAAATGCAGACTGTAGCCTCCAGGCTCAGGCTGAACTAACCCTGATGATGACATCTTCAGGGTTATCTCCTCTGACTTCATGAAAACTGCCTCCAGAACAACAGAATATATTATTCAACTACTTTCACAGGCTGCTCTTACTGAATATAGTTTTCCTTTAAATGCTGTATTTTGTATACGGCACTTTAAACTCTCTGAAACTTTAATATGGCGACAACACTCTTTCCTCTTTGAGCTACATGTCTTTCCATCAAAATAATGTATTTTGGTCTCCACTTTTAACAAATTCTGACTGATACACTCACTTAAAACTGACATCTATTTGACAACTAACATCAGTATAAAAATTGGACGTAGCCACCGGCTGTCAAAAATGAGGCCAATGCAGAAGTGCAAAAAAACTGCAATACCCCTAAAGGCCACTAGATGCTGACTCCACAAAAAGTCCAATTACACATGTCATTAGCTAAAGTCCACTCTTCTTCTCAGTGATGTGGTCCATCTGAAAATCATTTCATCATAATGAAGATATTCAGCTTCAGAAAGAGGAGGATTTAGGGGTGTGGTTAGTTTGATTGACAGGTTTGATCGCCAGTGATTTACAGGTGGTTTGAAATTTCACTCACCAGAGAACTCCAGTCTCATTCACAATGGACAGTGTCCTCAGGTTCCAGGGTCAGACCCTCCTCCTCACTCCTCCCTTCATCTCCAAATATGGTCACATTCAAATGGCAAACTGCTGGCTTCAAAATCCAGTCCACAAACCAACAGGTGATGTCACATTATACACTAAAAAATGTTGCTTTAACCGAGAACTGGCTTAAATTTGGACTAACACATGCTGGATGATCTAACCCAGTAATAATAACAGCAGGATTTATATAGCACTTTACACCCGGTCATACTGGTGGTGGTGGTTACAGCTGCCCCGGGGCAGACTGATGGAGGTGTGGCTGCCAGTGTGCACCTACATCCCCTCCGACCACCACCAAACCATTCATTCCACATTCATACAGGGCAAGGTGGGTAAAGTGTCTTGCACAAAGACCCAACGGCAATGACTGGGAGGAGCTGGAATCAAACCACCGACCCTTCAGTTGATGGATGACCGCCCCACCACTGAGCCACTGCCACCCACAATGTAAGCTGTTTATACCAAAGATTTTATTGGCCTGTTTTTACCCCAAATTTTGTAGATTTTAATAAAAATGTTGAAATGTTTGGTTGGTTGGTTTTGCTCAAGATTTTGTTGATTTTACCCAAATGTTTTTGTTTTATCCAAACATTGCTGATTTTACCAAACATTTTGTTGGTTTTACCCCATTGTAGTTGTTTTTAACCAAGATTTAGTTGATTTTACCGAAAATTTGGTTGTTTTTACCCAAAGCTTTGTTGGTTTTCTCCCATCTTACTGGATTAAATCAAACAAGCATCAACCCAGCATGTAGTTAGTCTAACGTTAGTAACTTTTACCCAATTACAGGTTAAAATAACCCAGCATTTTTTAGTGTGCAGCTTCTGTTTATATGCTATGATACAGATAAATAACATACTGTACCTCTCAGGTGACGGGGGCTCTGTCCGTGCTGTGTGAACACCAGGAGGATGAAACACAGGCAAGTCTCCTCCAACAGACTCCACAAGAGGCATCAACATCTGTCATGAAAAACTAAGTCAATCATTTTTTCCACAAGTCATTATGGCGCCATTATGAAAATTGCGTGCTGGTGGTCATTTTGAAAATAATTCCATTATTTAGAGGATATTAGAGGACATTAGGTCTCAATGGGAAGTGTGCTCGGAGGCGTAACTGGCTTGATTGGCAGAGCAGGTCTGGAGTGATTGACGAGGCAGGTCAGGAGGTCATTTATCGGTGAAGGACGTTTCCACCCTTACAGTTCAATCTCAGCGACTCCACAAACATCCTCCCCGGAGTTTTAAGGTTTTCTTTATTTTTTAGGAAGTGATTATTATACGGTAGATGTACCTTCAATGAATGGCCTATTTTAAAACTGTTTTCATATATATGGTGCACCGCATTATAAGCTGCATACAATAGAAACTACTGTAGTGTCTGGGGTTGTGTTATCATCCATCTAGATGAAGCTGCGCTAAAGGGAAAGTCAACAAAACAGTCAGATAAGTCAGTCAGTCAAACTTTATTAATAGAAAACAAACCAACGTTCTGACAACTCCGTTCACTCCCAAAACAAGCTAGTGCATTCACAATACGGCACGTACCGGTAGCTCTTACCGGTATTTGTTTTCGTTGAAAACAATGTATTTCCAACTCCATTTGTCAAAGTTCAAAGCTACATGAACAGCTGCTTTATTCTTTTCTCCGAGGTAACGTCACAAACGTGGAGGGAACTTTTCCCTGATTCAGTAAACACGTAAAAGAAACAGTCTGATACCGCTACGGTAAATCAAACGTTAGTGCAATCACAACATACGCCCCCTGACTACGGTAGCCATAATTAAGCAATATTGATCCATATATAAGGCGTATCGGATTATAAGGTGCACTGTCAGTTTTTGAGAAAATTAAAGGCTTTTAGGTAGAGCTTATAGTGCGGAAAATACGGTAGTGAGTGTCAGTGATCCCCTGTAGTCTTTTTTCCCCCTACCTCATTTGTGTATTTTTGGAGCCATCTTAGCTGGACGTCCACTTCAAGCGGGAGCAGAGACAGTAATAAAACACCTCAGTGGACAGTGTGAACATTTTCCAGCTTTATGCAACGATTCTTCATCATAAATCTCATGAAGAGTGAAAATGTTTGAAACGTTTTGTTTTTTTTAGCCTCCAATGTGACTGTTTGAACTGTGTATGAATGATGAATCATAACTGTAACTTGTATGAACATCCTAGCATATTGTTTATAACTGCTTTAGTACTTTGTGGTTAATTAGCATCGATTACTTTGACAGTAAAACTGGTGCACGTGCTCTTGTCATTCAGATTGTGTTAGCACAGTTAACACAGTCTCTCAGTCTTGTTGTCATGTGATCCTTTTGATCATTCGTAATTAGCAAAGACATTTTTAAATCTCCTCTGACACTTTCTACTGTGAGAGAATAAAGTAAATGATGATGCTTGCTCGTGTTATGCTTAACATACAGTTAATCACTCCGTCTGCTTCACTGTGTTCTTGCACAAATTAAAACTGTGATCAGTTCATGATCTCAAGAAAACAGTTTATTATCACAACATATCAAACAATGTGTCTGAATCATAATCACACAATGAGATGATTAACTTGTGCTCATTACAATACAAATCATAATATCCTATAATAGTGGGATGATTAATTTGAGATCTCAAAGATAACATGTGCTAAATAGAAATTAAATACCTTGTGTGTTTTCAGAGGAGGAGTGTGTTGTTTGTCTTTGCTTCATTTCTGCTCATTAGAAATGATTAAATCACACAATAAGAAAGAACTGCATCACTACAGTCCACAAACAAAACCAATGTCTCTAAGTGAGACAAAATACTTTCTCAGCAAACTAATTCTTCGTGCTGCCTAACTTTATTTTAGGAGGTAGATATCTCCCACACAGAAACCTCGCCTTTGTCTCGATTAGCACAACACATGAGGCCGCTTGTTCTCCCTAACCTGGCTTGATATATTATGCATCACAGCTAAGTGTTTCTGTGTGCGAGCGCCTCCACCTCAGCTGCCGATGCATTATGCAGTGAGACATAAGGCAGATGTGCGGGGTGCTGGGCGCCTAATTGCCTTGTAAGTTTGTGTGTGTTTGTGTGTGTGTGAGGGGTAGGTAATAGGTCGCTGGGGATTGTGAGTTTGGATCAGAAAATCACCACAGAGTGTCTGTTGCTGTGTTTGTGGTCTCTTCCCCACCCACACCCCACACGTGAAAGTCCACGAGTGTGTCCTCCCAGATTTGCGAGCTGTGTGCATGTGTGCTGACGTGTGTGTAGGCAGCTGACTGATGTACAGTGAAAGGGTCGAGAGTGTTGGAGAGGAGTCATCTGACGGCGGTGACGTCACGGTGCCACACACTCACACAAGTTGCAGTGTGTGTGCATCTTGCTGAACTCAGAGGAAGGTTACAAAAGTTCAGATGAATATAATGTGTAAATAGATTAGAGAGAACGTTCAGTCGGTTAAAACAAGTCAGAATATGTTGTGCATTCAAGTGACTTCAAACAAACAAGCATACAGTAGGAAAAGAGCGACAAACACCCTTTTTAATCAGGATTTGCATGTTTTTTTAAATTGTTACTTTTGTTTTTTATCTTAAATAAACAAAGAATGAAATCACAGATTGGAAATACTCAAAAACAGCAGTTGTTGTTAAGCCTTGTTAGATATGAATTTTTTTTATAATGTCTTTGTGTAATTCAAGTTTATATCTGAGTAAACACAATGATTTATTATACCTGGACATGAAATTGCCTAACACCAACCAGTGCACTTACAACTGACACTTTATATTTGTTTTTCCTGAAGCTTTAAATCAATAAATAAAAAAATAATTAAAATTGCACAAATGTTTGTTTTTTTTACTATCAATTAACAGATTTTATATTTTCCACAGGATCTTTAGGCTTTATTGTTTTGGTTTCACAGCTCCCACCCCTAGACTGCATGTAGAAACTGACACAATGACCAGGTCTCAAATGGCGCATTTACACTGGTACCTACTCGCTTTGCTTCGCTTCGGATCGCTCAGGATCGGCCCTTCGGTTGCATTTACATTGCTGAGGATAGTCCTTCCTCCGTGTAGCTGGCCATCATTTGTGACGTCATCTTTTATGCGATTCTTTCGTTTCTGACCGCGCCGTCCAGCCCCCGTTGAATTTTCTCATCAGCGACTAATGACAGAAAGGTTTGCACCTCGTCCTGAGTCCATGGGGCAGGATTTCTAACAGAAGCCATTTCTCTTCTTGTTGTTATTTCAAACACGTCTGCACGGTTTGCTGAAGATTTAAAAATGGTGTGTTTGTGGGGACAGATTACGTGCCGCGCAGTGATGATGCTACGACGCAGTGACGATTCCGACCAATGAGATTTTAGTACCTGCTCCGACCTGACCGGGTACTTTTTTTGGAACCACAGGAGAGGAGGTACGAAAAGTTGTACCAGGTACCAGGTTCCAGGTACTTTTTGGCCCGTGGAAATGCACCAAAACCGAAGCGAAGCGAATAGGTTCCAGTGTAAATGTGCCAAAAGATGAGGCAAATTCAGAAATGCAAAAAAGTGCAATACGTCTGATGGCCACTGGACGCTGGCTCCAAATTTAGTTCAATTTAAATAATAGGTTATTCTGATGTGAAAATTATTCTCAGTGATCTGGTCCATCTGAAAATCATTTCATCATTAAATAAATATTAAGCTTCAAAAAGAGGAAGATTTAGGGGCGTGGTTAGTTTGAACTCCAGTTTCACCCACACTGGACAGTGTCCTCAAGGTCAAGGGGCAGACCCGCCTCTTCCCTCCTCCCTTCATATCCAAATATGGTCACTACTGGCTCCAAAAAAACAACACATGTTAAACTCCTGACTTTAAAATGTGAGTCCACAAATCAATGGACTTTAGCTTTGTCCATTGTATGTACCATCACCCCATCACCAGTAGCAGTGGTTTTCAGTGGGTAACAAACTCTAGTGAACATAGTGGAGAGTTTAGTAGCTAAAGAGCCACATGATTTCCTCTGAAGTCAGTGGAGAACAAAACAGAACCAAAAGGAGAACAAATATTTGGATTTACACTGCTCCAAATAAATGCTGCTTCATTTCTGCTGGATGGGAGAAAAAACACCTTATTGCTGATAAATTTGATTTAATGATTGATCAATACTTTCATTACATCGTCCAGACTTTGTGATGAAGCTCCTCAACATGTGAAGCAGAACAGTTCATTTTTTCTATCTCTGAATCCAAACTAAACAACGATGTATACTGAGCAGGACGACTGGTTCAGAAACACTTTTTCATGCAAATATAAAAACCCTGGATTCTCTGAGGATCAGTAACAAACCAGCTCCTGTTGAGGTCCAAATAGTTAAGTTAATAGTCGTCTTGTGTCTGAGAAACAAGACATTTTAGGAAGGCAGATGGGTCGAAATACTACAACACCCAGGGGCCTTGGATGCTGTTGCTATGGAGAAGAAAACCCATCAAAGGAGCAGTTTGCTGGTTTCATGTGACCAATTTCACTATGCTACCTAACAGTTAGTAGCTGCAGCATCAAACTGAAATGACAAAGTGGATTTATTTAATTTCTTATAAAAGAGAGAGAGAGACATTTATTCTGAGCTCAGACCCATGAGACCTCCGTGCTACCTGTGAGTGGGAAATGAAAAGGTCTCTGTTGTAACCACCCACTGTAAGGGTGATAATAATTATCAGGAGTGGCATGCGCCTTGCCTTTGAAATAATGTTCCTGACAGTGACAGCTCTAATAAACTGAGGAAAGCTGCAATGGATGCTCCAGTAACACTGTGATACTTGGTGCTAATGTTCTTTTTAACAGAGAGAAATTCACCTGGATTCACAGAGAAAAATACTTCTGCTGGAGTTTGAAGACAAGACGTTGGAAAGAATAAATTTCCAGTACATTGGATTGAATCTGGTGCTGGAAAGTTCATTTTTCAGATGATTAGTAAACATAATGACACACAACATTCATCACTTGTTTCTTAGTGGAGTATCAGACTCAGACTGCCGAGCACTTTTAATCAGCCAAGTGAAAAGTCCATCATCAGAAAATAGTGTGGATGTGATTAAGTGCTTTTAAAGTGATTGGAGGACTTGAGGTTTTCAAGGTTTACTGACACTGCCAGCTTGTTGGCTTCTAATAGAAAAGATAACTTTGAGGATATTAATGTCACTACCCTCCATTTTCAAATTTACTCTATTTTCTAGTGGACAAGATGCCTCCTCACAGTTATTTACTTTCTGCAATCACAGTCTGTGGATGAAAGTTGTTATACTTAAGGTTTGATCTGGTGAAGTCAGAACCAAAGAAAGTGACGGATGTGGAAATTAGCAGCCACACAGGACCAAAGCCACAGCCAGGGAGGGTCAAATTGTTCATATATTCAATTACTTTAAGCACATTTATTATTTAATTTTGTCAGCCACACTCCAAACATTTTAGTTGCACAGTTACACTCATAAAACAGATTATTTGATATAGTTTATTTATTTACTTACCCTTACATTGTTGGGTTTTACACACGTCGCTGTTATGTTATTTTTTTCTCCTGAGTAATGGTGTTTGAGGAGATGTCCCTGTGGCCCCGCCCATCAGGTCGTACCATGTGCCTGCTGTTGCTTAGGGGGAGTTTGTGTTTAGTTGGAGTTCTTTGTGTTAGTTTTAGTTGGCGTGTATTTTATTTTCAACCTGTCTCTCGTTTGGCTTGTTCTTCATTTGCGTCATTATGTGAGGTCAGTCAGGTTAATTTGTTTGGCTCAGGGCTCCCCAACCCCGACCAGGATTGGGGACCCCTGGCTCATATGTTGTTTTGTTGTATTTTGAGTGTAGTTGTATTTTGCTGACTTCTTTTATATAAACCTTGTTGTAAAGTTCTTGGTTTATATTTTGGGCCTGAGCCCAGGCCAGGGGCAAGGGCCCTATTGTATTTCTACTGCTTTTCTTATTTTGCGTATATAAAAACCCTTTGCCTTTGGTCCCTGACAAAGTGAGCAACTCTGGTCTTTGAGGGCCACTATCCTGCATGTTTTAGATGTGTCCCTCTTCCAACACACCTGATTCTAATGATCAGGATCGTTATCAGGTTTCTGCAGAGCTGGATGATGAGCTGATCATTTGAATCAGGTGTGTTTGAAGAGGGACACATCTAAAACATGTAGGATAGTGGCCCTCGAGCACCAGGGTTGCCCACCCCTGATACAGAGAAAGATTAAGTCAGGGGTGTCGTGCCAACTCGTGCCATTGAGGGCTGAGACCCTGCAGGTTTTCTTTCCAGCTGGTCTCCAAAGCAGGTGATTTTAATCATCAACACCTCCTTCAATTTGAGGGAAGCAGCTCATCAGTGAGATCAGCTGGAAAGAAAACCTGCAGGGTCTCGGCCTCCATGGCACGAGTTTGACATCCCTGGATTAAATGGATAATAGTTTATAGTAATTGCTTATGACGTTATCTTTGATTTTAATGGTAGTAATGTGTAGGAGCTGCTGCAGTATGTTTTTTTTAAACAATGACAATAAAAGTCTATTATATAAGAAATGGTTGTTAATTAACTGGTATGCTGTTTACAAGAACACACAGATAACAGATTAATAATTAGACAAAAGGAGGTGTAGTGCACATGTTGCATGTTCATGATCACCGTGTACGGCTTTTTATAAACCATTACTTTTTTTAAATGGTTGTTTAGTAACAGGAATTGGCAGATGTTTCTATTTTTTGAGCAAGTGGTTGGCAACAAGGAGATAATCTTATCTTTTATAAAAAAAATTTTAAAAGCAAAAAGCTAAACTTCCTTCTTCAACTTCTGTCAAATTCAGTGAACATTTTTATAACCTTTCATTTATCTCACCAGTTCTGCTCAAATGGCAATCAGCACCTTATCAGATATTCAAAATAATCAAAGTTTTGCTACTGCATCAAGAAATAAAACAAATACCTTAACAATACCTCCCTCTCAGGCTGCAATTTTCTAAATGCCACAGCACAGTGGTGAGTAAGACTAATCTGTACTTTCATCACTCCCCAAAGTAAAAATCAATGAGGCGCTGAAAAGAGAAAAAAGCCAAAAAACACAAAGTGGTGATGAGCTCTCTGCGGCTGCAAAGCAAACAGCACACACAGTATCTGCTGTCTGAGCAGCACAATCAACATTTGGATCAGCATCCCAGTTCGACTTTTATTAAAGTCTCTCCTGTGAGCCGGCCCCACACTGCTCCGTGTAATTAGACTCTGGTAATGATACAGGTTAGACTGAGAGCAATCACTGTGACACTTGTTTCCCCTTCTCACTCCCACTTCCAAAATAATGAAGCCTACACCGACTTACAGCAAACAGCATGACAGTCAGTAGGTTTTATTATTATCATTATCATTATTATAATCATTATGTACTGTACACTGTCAGAGTCTGCTCATTTCATTTTGGCTGTTTGTGTTTCATCTTTTCATTTTATGTGAAATTATTTGTTAGAGTGGAAAATGTTTTTATGAATTGAACCGTGTCCGAGTCTTCACACTCACACAAATCTGTTTTTTCATAACCTGTGAAAGCTTGGACAGAGTTGAATTAATAACCAATGTGACTGATTTACTTCATGTTAAATGGCATGTCATGGTCACAGGAATATCCAGCTTTGCCTTATAGCTCCTCCTAGTGGCTGATTCTGTTGAATCAGTTAAAGTCAGCCTGAAAACATCAAAGTAAATCTCCTCTGTAAACAGTTGTTAGGAGCAATGAAGGGAAAAAGATGGGAGGACTGGAGTCCAGCTCTACTTGGTTTGAATATTTGCACCATCTTGGACAGCAAGACCCTGCAGTGGGTGCAGAGGACAGACAGTTGCTAGGTCACCAGCATCATCGATGACCTCACATACACCCCTCGTGCAAACTCTTCACCCTCCTGCTGTCTGACAAAAGATGAAGAGTGGGGTCTGCACGGCCAGACTGTGTCGCAGTTTCTTCCAGTGAGGAGTCAGACGCCTGAATACTAAGAGAATGGACTGACACACACACACACACACACACACACACACACACACACACACATACACACACAGGAGGGCAACAGTGTTCAATCCACAGTCTGATAAATATGTAACATCGCCTTTTCTGGTTCTTATAATTTTATTTTTAAAATTAAACAGACTCCTCCCACCAAATGCTCCACACAGTGCAACAGACAGTCATTCCCTCTCCCACACTCAGTCTGACTCCTGGACTCTTTATGTAGGTTTTCCTAACAACTATAACCTCAACTCCTGAAATTGTAACATTGTGCAGTTACCAATAATATAATGTAATCATGCACATTTTTTTTGGATCATTGGATTATTTCTTAGTTTATATTGAAACTTGCTTTCTTTTGATAATTATTTATGTACCTTATTCTTGTCTTTTTCTGCAGTGTGGATAATTGTAACTGACACAATTTCCCCTCAGGGATCACTGAAGTATTGTGATTCTAAAACAGAGTAATTTTATTAATATATTGATCCAACAGCGCTGGAGTAATGTCGTTTGGTCTTTGTAACTAAGACTATCTGCTCAGGGATGAAAAGACCCAATGCCTTTTAATGGCTGAAAATCCACGCTCAACATTGTTTTGTCAGCTTAATCCTTTACTGTGTTTCCTGATTTCATGAGATTTACAGACACAGCATTTATGTTTCCAGCAGTGAAACATATTTAAATACATCTGATGCAGCTGTTTCAAATCTCAAATAAACCCAGAAGAATAATAATTTATGGTAACTTTCACGCATTAGTTAAATGTGCAAGTTTAAAATATTTGTTCTTGCATGAGGTTTTAATAAAGTCTTAAGAAAAACACATTTACTTTGATCATTTTTACATTATCAATCTATGGTTTAGAACTACCAAATACTGCATAAATAAAACTGATTTTCTTCATGCCTCTTTACTGTCTTCTATGATCTGTAGCTAAATTGATCACAAGAGCTCCATGAACTCAATTTAAGACATTTTATTCCAAGTTCGTATCAACATAAGAGCAGCAAATTTACAGCTGGATGGACAAGTGTGGGACACAAGTACACAAAGATAAACAAAGACACAAATCAGAGGGACTGTGATTTGATGAAAAAAAAATCTGACTGATAAACTATACCAACACTGTTGTACTGAAAATGATTGTACATTAGAATTTGGCTGAATTCTTTAAAATCACATTCAACAAATGCAATGAAATCTTGTTAATTAAAGTCCATGCATCAGAATAACAGTAAAATTAACCACATACACAAATCAAGCACAGACAGAAATCGGAGCATACAGAAGGCCAGAAGTGCATCACTAAGTACAAAAAATAAATCACAGAAAACATCTGAATTTAACAATGGATGACACGCATCTCTGTCACTTCCAGGAAATGTGTATGGCTTGATCAGAGTAAGTAAAAAACAGAAGTCAAGGTACAAATGGAAGCGATATCTTCAAATAGTCTCGTTAGTATAAAGTGTGTCACACTCAAATGTGTCCATCCGTGTTCTTCACTGGCAAAAAAAAAAAAAATCAAAAAATGTAATTCATCCCTCAAACATCCCGTACAATAAAAATTAAAAACTTTACAATATGGCTATGTCATTTTTGGTCTCTTTCATTTTATTTACAGTTTACGTTAACAGTTACTTCTCCAAAGTCTGACTCATAGAACTTCAGTTTTAACTTTACACACAAAAAATCAATTCATTTTTACACCCTGTAGAAAACAACAATAAATGTTTATGTAGAAACAACATTTATATACAAGTAAATTCTTTTTTTTTTAGATCAGTACCAATGACTTTGCAATACTGTTACATCAGAGTCAATACTTTTAAAATTCTTTATTTTGTTATGAACTGATTCACAGTACAGAGGCAGGACTTCTGCAGGGTTTGTATCTTTTGTCGATTAAAAAAAAACTTAACTCAAAATTTTTAGAGAGTTTTGGATGCTGTCTGTCACATATAAAGAGAAAATGTGGATTTCAGTGTAAATTATATCAGTTCTTTTACTCAACTCCATTTGAAAAACTGATGAAAATATCTGCCTTTTTTCCACCTTCTGAGAGGTTGTGTGTAAAGGTCTTGCTGAGAAAATCCTCCTCCTCTTCACCACATGAACCTTTGTGTCGCTGTGCTGTCCGGCCAGTGGAAGGTCTTACTGATGAAGATGTAAATCGTGGCAGCGTTTACAGCCGTGTACAGGAGGAACTCAACAACGAGTCTCGGTAAAGAGGGGAGAGGCATGTGCAGCCGGTACATCAGATACGGGATGATGAAGTACCTGAACTCCAGAAGCTTCTGGGGGACCGTGGCGGACAGGAGGCAAGCCAGGAAGGCCAGACTCCAGAAGAGCGAACGCGACTTGAAGGAGTCCAGAAAATTCCACCCGGCGAAGACGTACGCGGGGACGAGGAGGAAGCGCACCAGTTCATGCCTCTGGAAGACTTTCTTCCACACGTAGAAGGGGAAATGGCGGTTGTCTGCCAAGAGGTACTTGTGGACGAAGGTGAACTTCCACACCAGGAGCAAAGAGACACCAGTGATGAAGAGAAAGAACAGAGGCTGCTTCTTCAGAGCCTGAAGGAAGCGGAGGACGCGGTAGTAACACAGTGACACTGGGAGGGAGAAGAAGAGGGAGAAGCAGAAGAAATAGAAGAGCTGCGGGAAGTTAAGGCAGGCCTCGTGGCTCGCTCTGTCGCCGACCACTATCCCATCATTCAGCACCATGAATAAAAGGAAACCAACGCCAACCGCTGCGTAGGGCCAGGCCACCAGCAGCACCGCCTTCACATGCACGGGTGAGGTGAGAAACTCCAGGGTGAAAAGCACTATTTTCTTAGCCCCACTGAACGACAGAGGGACCTGCGATGATGGAGACTTCTCATCCCTCTTTTTCGTATGCTCCGCCCTCCAGGCCTCATCCATCTTAGCGGCCACCAGAGTGCCCGCGCAGAAGGCCACCCAGATGATGTTGGTCTGCCGGAAGAGCACGGAGCAGACGCCGAGGAGCGCCGAGGCCTTGTGGCAGCCGTAGAGCGTCATGAGGTAGGTGAAGAGGATGAAGAAAGTAGATCCAGCGTCTGTGTAGTAGAGGAAATTGAAGAAGTAGAGCACAGGGAAGGTGGACAGAGACAGCGCTGACAGGACTCGGCGTGAGGTTGTTCGTGTCTGGAAGAGAAGTAACATGATATTTAAAAAAAATAAAACATAAAAAAAACAAGAAGAGAGGCACACTCGCTGGTAGATCGTAATCATGATCTGGTCTTACCTTCTCCCTGAGGTGCAGCTTGCAGATCAGCAGATAGATCAGGTAAAGGTTGCCGCAGTTGAAGAGCAGGTTGACGAAACGCAGCATGGCGGTGGAGCACACCACTTCGCCAGTCAGGTCAGCGAGCCACACCACAGGCTTGATGACGCCCACAGAGACGAGGTACAGGCCTGGGAGGGTGGTGATCATTGGGTCCCACTGGACAAAATAAAACACTTGGACATTGTAACGTCACACTGGTTATAACTCAGTGTAGTTTAAACATTACATCTGTGATAATGTACCATGTTCGAGTTGCACCAATAAAAAAAACTACTACATGTATTTAAACATATTCATTAATACTGTAACATTTACGGGATTACAAAGAGCTTTAACCTATGAAAACACTCCCATTAGATCTTTTAAGCTTCACTTTACTACAAACTGACTTTGTTAAAGCTGGTCTACGTAAGAAGTACAATACACACAACCCCCACTAATGCCACTCACTCTATATGTCCGAGATTAAAACCTCCACAAGCTGCCACATCTGTTTAGTTCAATGACAAAAGCCCCGCTGTTAGCTTTAGCCTTAATCCGCCTCACAACCACGGACTTGCTTCATGGTGATCCAAGAAATCAACTTTACCTCGTTGAATTTTCCGTGGCAGTATTTCTGAGCCTGGGGAACGTGGAAAATCTCGTCCATGTAGGGCTCCCTCTGCTCCCGCGTAACTCTGGAGAACAGCAGGCAGGAGACCAAGAAGTTGGTGCTGCACAGAGCAGTGAAGATGTACCCTTCAAATTTCTCCATTTCGACGAGGAAACGCGACTTGAAGTAAATTCAATCCGGAATTAGTTTGTATTCTGTTGTGTGTCACACATAGCGATTAAATTGGATTATTAAAGCCCCTGCACAGCCCCAAATGAGAGAGAAAGTGCTTGAGATCAGCTCAGTGCTGCTACACGGAAGAGTTGTAATGTTTGACAGCTGGCGGTCCGTCTCACAAACGGGCTCGGTACAGAAACTCGTGTAAAGTGATTAGTTCCTAAACACTTTACCGTCACACTTTTGTGAAATGGTTAAATCCATAATTACTCATTTGATTTAAATTATGACATAAAATTACCAAATGTTGGTTTACTATCCTGTTTCATTTATTTGTAAATTCATTACATTTTGTCCAAAGAGAAAGGTTCCGGTCAGGCAGTGTCCCCGTATTATTGTTCCCTCCATGTACAGACCTCACGTGAAGCTCGGAAACGTCTGCCTGTTATTTTTAATTTTCTCGTTTTTTTCAAAAAGCTTTTTTTCTTCAACATGCATCTGACACAGCAGCTGGAGCTTTTCCCCGAACACAGAGTCACTCAGATGCTTTTTAAAGACGTCAAAAATGCGGCAGAGCTGAGACAAAGTGCCGTGGAGGGGAAAATACAAGGAGCCTTGATCAACCCAACAATGGTGAGACTTTTTACATCTGCTTTACTGAAGTTTATTGTCGTGTGTGTGTGTGTGTGTGTGTGTTATTTTTATATGTTCCTCACAAAACAATAGGTACCACATCATGTAACTACTCGTGTCTTTCGTTCAAGACGGAAAATAAAGTCGTTTTGGTAAAATTACTTTATTCACATTTAGACTTTCTCTTCATCCACAGCTGGTGAATCCTTTCCAACTTCTGGTAGCTGCCAATAAAGCTGTTCACTTGCAGAAAACTGGGAAAATGAAGACAAGAAGTCTATACTCAGAAATAATCTTCAACCTGTCACCTACTAATAATGTAAGTTACACAAACCACACATTTTTCACATCACTATTTATTTATTTATTTATTTGATGAAAGTATTACCTATTTAATCTTTATTTTAGAACTATTACATCATTTGACTCTTTTGGTTATCTTGAAATGAAAGCTTACTCTATAATTGCACTCAGTATGTAGTCAGATGAATGTACATGCTAACATTTCATGTGTCTTCACTCATGCAGATCTCAGAGGCCTTTAAAAGGTTTGGGATCTCAGATGGTGACGACTCCGTCATGGTGGTCATGGTTCACAACAAAGATGAGTCCCAGCTTCTATCAGACATCACAGCGAGGGTGGACGGGCAGCAGGTTCCAGTGGACAATGTTTCCTCGTTGTCAGACGCTGCAAAGATCAAAAAGGTTTCCAGTTTTTACTTTAATCCATGTGACTCATCCTACAGTTTGCTGTTGATTGTCCTCTCAGCTTCAGTGGACTGTTACATATGTGAAATTTTGAAGATTGCACTACATAGTACACCCGTGTGTTACATTGAAGTATGTACAGAGTGGATAGTTATATTTATGCATGTGTTTTTTTATGTTTTAGAGTCGATAATGTAATGCGCCTCACTTGTGTATTTATTGACCTGGTTGTTTACAGTAACATGCATATTTTGTATAAATCTTATTTCCCTCTTTATTTTCATTCCAGCTGTACAAAATTGCTCCTCAGGAGGAGAAATGTGGGAGTCTACTTGATGCAGTTGTTTGCAGAATGGCCACGAAGGATGTGCTGTAGCTCCAATGGATACAAGACCAAAACTATTCTTATGGAAAATATGTTGTGCTTTTGCCATGCGGGATGTTAAGATTGGGTTTTTAAGATTCCTCCACTACACTCTCAGTTCAAAGTCTTCAAGTAATGTTCATCTGAAATGTTTGCACTCAGTCCAAACTCTGACGACTGTGGAGAGTCCTGCTTTATGTACACTGAGCTCAGTCTCCAAGCTGAGCAAAATAAATCATATTTTTCTTAAATCTTTGCACAAACTTATCTTTATTCTTATATATTTTATTTGTTCTGTTATTGTTAGACAGGGACACATGCAGAAAATAAGTTTTTAGAGACAGTTAGGGAAACTCCAGCCCATTATTTAGCATCATCTTGACTTCCTATAGAAACTTCCAGTGTTTCTCATTCCTTTTGAACCTTTTCGCTGACAGTTATTTTTGGCTCTGAGCGTTGAAGGTGGGCTCTGAGGGTTTTTTATTTTATTTTGACAGTAGGAGACAGTGATGTAAAGCCTGTCTCATGCCACCGGTGCTGAATAATGAATCCAAAGCGCTTAGGGCTAAATATCAGCTCGCTCTCCAGAGGATTAAAAAAACTTCTACATTCACAGTGCTGACATTAAAGATATACATATATTCAAGCCAAACATTGTCCAATAATAAATATATGGATGTTGCTTTTAACATAAATATCCTTACTATGCCTTGGCTAAATTAAATCACTTTAAATAACCTATTTTTTATTTCAAGTTCAAGATACTTGGATGGATGTTTACTTTCATACATAAACACAACACTTTGCTAATTTTAATTTGTTGTCATTCTCAGCTTATCAGGCAAAACAACTAAGCAGATCGAGATGTTTGTTAAGAGACTGCATTTGCATACACTGGAAAAAATATTAAAATATTAATCCGTTTGCTTCATTTTTACACTTTAATTGCTCATCAGTAGAGTTGGGTCTGAAAAAAAGTACTGGGAATTTATATTTTGGTTCATTCCATCATGATTTATTTCCATTTATAAAATAGATGTTTTTTTCCCAAAACAACGTGGGGCTCAGATTTGTAAGCAGTACATTGTGGTGGGGTGACTTTGTCAGTTTGGGAAGTTGGTAAGCTCGTCTTTTCCGATGTTCCCTCCGCTGAGGATGCACACAACGTTCTTCCCTTCCAGCTCTGGTATCTTGTTGTTAACGATGGCAGCAAAGGCAGCAGAGCCTGAGGGCTCAACCACCAGCCCGGAGCTGTAGAGGGCAGACACGGCTGCTTTTATCTCCTCATCGCTAACCAGGACGATCCCCTCCACGTAGCGTTGGCACAGTTCATAGGGCAGTGTGCCTGGGATGTAAAGAAAACAAACAAACAGTAACTGCAACATTGTGTCAGTGAAACTCTCTGCATTAGTCAACAAAAACTAAATACTTTTATTTTCTCAGGAGAACTTGATTTGTGGCAGAATAGAAAAGTTTAACACATTAAAAATACATATTAAAACCTAAAGCTATGGAGAGAAATACAAATGATGTAGTACCTGCAAAAGGTGGAGCGAGACCTGAGGCAATGCTCTTGGTGTCCATCCCCACTGGCTTCTTCTCAATGAAGCTTTTGTACATCGTGCAGGCTGAATTTAAACAGACACAGACGAACTCTAAGCCTGCACCGATGTTTTTAAGATTCAGACACTTAAACAGCCACAGGTGTAAGATTTTACCTCCTTCTGGTTCTACACCGTAGATCCTGGTTTTATCACACCCTGACAGTTTGATGGCAGCAGCAACTCCCGCAAGCAGACCGCCTCCGCCACAGCACACCACCACCACGTCGGGCTCAGGCACCACCTCCAGCACCTCCATACCAAGACTGCACTCAAGACAATGAGATTTGGAAACTGACATTGTAACTCATCAAAGACAAAACAACATCTTGTGGATAAATTCCAGCTTTGAGCGTACCTGGCATGTCCTGCTATTAGATCCAAGTCGTCGTAGGAGTGCAGGAAGGTCATGTTGTCATCCTGAACACAGCGGTTCACCACGTTCATCAGACAGGATGTAGGAACTCGCTCCACCTCCACCCCGAAGCTCTGACAAGAATGAGGGACCATATCCAGATGTTCATGTTAAAAAGATACCAGGTACTAACCATAAATTACATGATTTTTTTTTGCCCTCACTAAGTTTCACTGGTGATATAAACAAAATAATTCAGACTATGGACTTCCTGTTAGGAAGCACAAATAATCTACTCCACTGTATTTAACTCTAAAGGCTTGTGTCGGTGTCAGATGACCTCTGACCTGTATCAGGGTGGATCTGGACTCTGGGGCAGTTTCAGGCATCACCACCTTGCCCTTTGAGCCGTAGTGTTTTGAAGCATATGCAAACGACTTCCCGTAGTTCCCTGCAGACATGGTGACAAAATGGCCACCCTTTGGTCTCCTGGCGAACTGATTGGCCACTCCTCTGATCTTAAAAGACCCTGCCATTCAAAAAACACATCACCCAGTCAGTGCTGAACTGGAGCTGTGTGAGACTTGCAGTGATTTATTTATTTATTTATTTTTTTTTACCAACCAGTTTTCTGCATGTTTTCCAGTTTGATTTGGATGTTGCAGCTGACACTAAGAGGCAGGGTGGTTTGGTGCCAGCTGATCATGGGAGTGTTGATGACACCCAGAGGGCTGCTCCTCACCGTCTCCCTGGCTTCTCTCAACAGATCCAGAGTGATGGCGTCTGCAGACACCTCACTCATCTGTGTCACAAACACACAATTATCATCATATGCACTGGGTACACAACGTTTTCTAATAAACATATGTATTCCACAAAATTATGGTTTATATAATGAAAATCAAATAATACATTTTCAATCACTACAGTGTTTATTATTCTAATCCTTATTTTATAGCTTTTCAAATCTTCCTTTCATTCTACAATAGCTATCATTAATATCTTGCAGAAAATACAAAATCAGAAATAATAGTCCAAACAGATGCAATGAGCTGACAACAGTTTGAACACCTCAGCTGACCTGAGTGTGAACATGTGAGCAATTCCCGAACCCAGACTTATTATGAAAACACCGGCTTAACAAAGTATTTACAAACGAATTGTTAAATTAAACAAAAAGATATGTTTAGTATGTCAGATATATTTTTCATTTACCTTACTATTTATTTGGAGTTTGCTGTTATTTTTGCAACTGACCACTCCGTGATGTTTACAGTGTTACAAGTTTAGCGGCTCCCGGCTGTAAAATACATTAGTTCCGCATTGAAGCGTGTTTGACATCGGATGCTATTGGTCGTCGGACTGCAAACATGGCGGCGCCTGTAAGTGACAGTGTGGAACACTTAACTAAATTTGGGTAGTTACATAAGCAAAAAATGTAATAATTGAAAGCAATATAATTTTAAACCATGGGATTTGTGAGACACGTCGTGTGCGCCATGTCTGGTGGCGTGGACAGCTCAGTGGCGGCTTTATTACTGAAGAGAAGAGGTGAGGACATCTGTTAAATACACGAAGAAACACACCTGAAGGCACCTGTTAGCCGTGTTAAAATGTTGGTTTTATCGCAGCAACAGGCAAAAGCCAGTTTATGTGTTTTTAAACTGTAAAGTCTAGGATATGTTCTGTTGTAGTGATGAAATGTGCTCATTAAAGTCACATATTCTTATGTTGTTGGCTTCAATGTGAAGGGTACAAGGTGACAGGAGTGTTTATGAAGAACTGGGACTCTCTGGATGAGAGTGGGGTGTGTACCACAGAGAAGGACTGTGAGGATGCATACAGAGTGTGTCAGACCCTGGACATCCCCTTTCACCAAGTGTCCTTTGTCAAAGAGTACTGGCATGAAGTGTTCAGGTATTTGTGTCTGCTTGTTATGAGCCACCTTGTATCATTATTACTGTTGCTGTTGCTCTTGTTGTAGATTTTTACAATGTCTGTCTTGTTTTATGTGCAGTAACTTGTTGAAGGAGTACGAGAGGGGCAGGACGCCGAACCCAGATATACTATGCAACAAACACGTCAAATTCAACCACTTCCACAAGTACGCCATCAACACTCTGGGTATGTTGTCATATTCTGGTCATACAGAGACATCAACTTAGTCTCTGCTGCTCAGCATTTGTTAAACTTGAGGAGTTTTTACATTTTAGAATTAATTTTAAGATTTTACTGATCACTCTTAAAGCTCTTCTGAGTCTTGCCTCAAGTTACATTGAGGAATTGTCAAACCTGTATGAACTGATCCTCAGGCGGGGCCCTTCTGGTTGTCCCAAAGTCAGTGTTTAAATCAAAGGGAGATCGTAATTTCCATTAGGACCCCTCAACTTTGGAATGACCTACTCAAGGAGATAAGATGTCTGGAGACAGTGACATCTTTTAAATCACTTCTTAAAAACCCATTTTTATACACTCGCTTCTTCCCTTATGTGTTATTGTTTCACACTTTTATTTACCTGCTTTTGTCTTTTCTGATGAGGTGTTGTGCTTTTAGTTCTCCTGGTTTTATTCCACGCTCACTTTAGTGTCCTATCTTTTTCTATCTATTCACATTAATTCATCTTAAAAGCATAAGTGTCAAACACAATAAAAAGACACTGTTTGTTTAGGTGCTGATGCTATGGCAACAGGCCACTATGCGAGGACGTCACAGGAAGATGATGAGGTTTTCCAACAGCAACATAAATCCCCGCCAACGTCGCTCTTCCGAGATCGGTTTGAGATCAGAAATCGTAAGTTTCTGACGTTTTCTGCACCTTTTTTTAAAAAATTTTTTATTCTTATCTAATTTTTTATCTGTCTTCCCTCCACCAGCTGTGAGGTTGTACCAAGGAGCCGATCGCGTCAAAGACCAGACCTTCTTCCTCAGTCAGATCTCACAAGATGCCTTGCGACAAACTATGTTCCCACTTGCTGGACTCACCAAAGACTATGTGAAGAAGATCGCTGCTGAGGCAGGATTTCACCATGTGCTGAAGAAGAAAGAGGTGTGCCCATAACACAGATACCTAAATGAATTATTGTTATTTAATCAGGAGAACCTGAATAGGGATATGATTGATTTCCTGCAAAATAATGGCCACTGTGTGTCATTGTTCTTTCAGAGCATGGGGATCTGCTTCATTGGAGAGAGAAACTTTGAAAACTTCATTTTAGAGGTGAGATTAAAAACTTTTGGTATTTTTTTTCTACACAACAGTTCAACAATTTAAAATTATTGTCTTTCCATTTCTTTCTTTCTGATTAGCTCAGATGACAGTAAAACTCAACTGTTGTTATTTTTAGTATTTAGAACCTAAACCTGGGAACTTTGTCTCCATTGAAGACGGGGCTGTACTGGCAACACACAAAGGTATGTTTATAGTTTTAATACACAGATTACAGTAGTTCTTATTGTTTTGTATGTTAAGGCCACAGAAACACTGAGTTATCTTTAGCCTCATGTTTACACTCAAACTCATGACACAGATCTTCTCTTGTCATTTTCCTGGGTTTCTTTCTGTCCATGCAGGTTGGTTCACTCTGACTTTAGGTCAGAGGGCAAAGATAGGAGGACAGAAAGATGCCATGTATGTGGTGGACAAAGACATTGTTACTGGTGATGTTTTTGTGGTGAGAAAATTTATCCCAACCCATTTTTGTTACCTTCAGATCATGTATGTGCATAAAATCTGTTGGTTGTCACTTAACTCTTCAAACCTCTCTTTTCTCAGGCTCCAACGACCAATCACCCAGCTCTTTTCCGTGACACGGTGAGAACGGACCGCTTCCACTGGCTAACAGTTGACCCGCCTCCTGAACTCGCCAGGACCCAGATGTTGGAGTGTCACTTCCGCTTCATCCACCAGATGCCGCTCAGTGGGTTTCAGCTTGTGTGAAATGATGATTAAGAAAAGGTGACATTAGAATAAAACAAAATATCACTTCCTTTGTGTCTCCAGCTCCCTGCACAGTCACTCTGAACATGGACGGTTCTGTGTGGATTTCACTCTCACAGCCAGTCAGAGCTCTGACACCTGGACAGGTAACAGCTGATACACCAGTGTTATTGAATATAGTGTATTTGTTCAGGATCACTCTGTAGCATCAGTTTGAATGCTTAAAATACCACCTTACATGTAGTTCCTATTGAAATCTAAGTTTATGTTTTTGTCTTTCTTCCCTCAGTTTGCTGTGCTCTACAAAGGGGACGAGTGTCTGGGCAGTGGGAAGATCATCCAGCTGGGGCCCAGCGAATACACGCTGCAGAAGGGCCGAGAACGGCTGGTGGTGGTCATGCAGCACAAAGAGCAGCCGACTCCTGAGCCCGACAGCTGAGAGGAGCTCACGGTCCGGCTGTCGTGGAAATGCAAACTGTCTGGTACATTCACATACATGAGCACTCTGTTCGGGAAAATAAGCTCCAAGACTTTTAGGGCCTTGTTGCAAAGTGCCTCTGATGGAGGCTACAAAAGGCTTGATTATGTTTTTAAATGCTCTGAACAGTATTTCCATCTCGAGAACAAAAGAGTTGATCTCTGTCTGTTGCTAGGTGCTGAGATAAACCATTTGTTTCCAAGCCAAAGTGTTTTAGACTGGAAATGTAATGGTGATAAGATGGTTTACTAAATACTTACAACCTCATCTTCTAAAGAAAAGAGGAACAGATCTGCACCAACAGCACTGCAGTCATGTTCAGGTACAGATACTGATCCTGCTTCTTACACACAGACTAACTCTCTCTTGAATTACTTGGGTGGCATTAGTTCTACTGTTATGTTCACTTCACTACAAACAAGACAGGGACTTTGACATGTGGTTACTTAAAGGAAACAGCTGTTGAATAATCATGTACTTGGAATATACATTTATGGATGTAGGATGTGCTGGAAGAAGAAGAAGAAATACCTGAATAGTTGTCCTCTCCATACAGTCTTCATATAACCTGTAGTCTGTTTAAAAAAAGACACTGAGACATTTGCATCACTCATTACATTGTGAATAAGAAAACTGTGAGTAACCAGGGCTGGAGGGTTGTAGGACCTTTTTGTTGCATTGATAGTCAGCCCACCACATTAGTGTAAAGGTGCTGGATAGTGAGCGTGACACTGGTTTCAGACACTCTGTGAATCAAAGTACCTCTAATATTCTTCTGTTTATTCACTGTAGCAGGATTCATATTTGTAATGTTCTGCTGTTTTTATTTAAAACCTAAAGCTGCTCATGTTACACAAATGTCCACCTCTTCCAGACCTCTTTGTAATACTTTGAAATCCAGCTGCACTCAGTTCTGTTTTAATGTTGGTCACTCAAGTATATCACAGAACAAGATAGATGGCACACAGAAACACAGCAAGATGAACACAACTGTGAACGAACACAAAACAAACAAGGACATGATTGGATTTATAGCTTCAACTCTTATTTCAGCTGTTAATTGGACAGATACTGCTATTGCAAAGCACGTTTTGAATAATCTGTTTTATATTTTACACAGTGATTCCATGGATATTTCTAAAATGAGAAATGGGACACGTTAAAGTGCCTTTTTTTAACATACGTGGGGAAAAAACTCCCAAAATTCAATGTCCTGAACTAAAAATTGTACAAAATGAAACACTGAAGAGCGATTAAATAAACCCATTGAATGGTGTGTTGACTTGTTTTTCATTGTGCAGTTGTACATTGGTTGTTCAGAAGTTGTTGATCCACAAGGGGGCGCTGTTACACAAGATGAACCTGCAGAGTGAATCTGTGGTCCTGCAGCTATCATCCCAATGGATCCTAATGAGCGTCACCGTCTGACCTAATTACATAAATGTGTCCTTTTTCAGAGGATAAATTTATTTATTTTGACATTTTTTTGACAATTTTCCTGGTAGGTGTCTTGAATTTAAAACTATTTTTCAGAAGAAAAATAAATGTAATGAAAAAAAAAACAAGATAAATTCTTAAATAACCCAGAAATAACTTTGAAGAAATTGATTTTTTTTTCCTTAGGTCCCTTTAGGCAGCGTTTAAGAGTTAAAATTAAAGTTTAACAAGTTGATAAATTTAGAAAAACTATTAGATTGACGGATAAACTAAATTTAAAGTCTTATTTTTTAGTTTTTATCAAGGAGACCGTGCGTATTTCCTGAAAATACCATATTATCC